>JAJPUD010007173.1:44290-66070 GCA_023553655.1 Myrmecobius fasciatus | reverse complement strand
GAGAGAGAGAGAGAGAGAGAGAGAGAGAGAGAGAGAGAGAGAGAGAGGGAGAGAGAGAAATTTCACAGGAGTATAGAACTAGAAAAGCCACTCATTTCACAAATGAAGAAGATGCTGTAATTGAATTGCCCAATGTGATAAAGGTAGTAAACAATAGAAATAGAATTTGAATTCAGGTCCTCTGAGTCAACTGCCAGGGCTTTTTCCAGTTTATTATCAGAAAGCAGACATGGGCTAAGTAAGAGTGAGTAAACAGATAAATGAAAGAATTGTTGAGCAGGAGAAGAAGAATGATTAATGTTAAAGCTAGGATGAAGGTGAGATCTATTTTAGATCTAGAATATCAAGGGAAATAAAGATAAAATAAAAGATAAATAAAAGTAAGAATGAAGAAAAAAATTATTTCTGGACCCTAAACTATATAAAAGCACTAATCATCAAAACTTCTAGTTTGGGCTATTGTCCAGTCCTATCTGACTCTTCGTAACTCCATTTTAAGTTTAAAAAGATTGGGGGGGGGGGGGGCAGCTAGGTGGCACAGTGGTTAGAGCACCAGCCCTGAATTCAGGAGGACCTGAGTTCAAATCTGGTCTCAGACACTTCCTAGCTGTCTGACCCTGGGCAAGTCACTTAACCCCAGTTGCCTCAGCAAAAAGAAAAAAAAAAAAAAAGATTGGAGTGGTTTGCCATTTTCTTTTCCTGCTCATTTTACAAATGATAAACTGAGGCAAACAGGATTAAGTGTCTTGCCCAGGGTGACTAGTAAGTATCTGAGGCCACATTTGAATTGAGTAAGGTGATTCCTTTTGACTCCCCACCCAGCATTGATTACTGCACCACCTAACTGTCCTACTACTTTTGATACTTGTTGAATAATACAAAAGGAGATTAACATGGAAGAATTAGAAGTAATTTAATTCAATAATCTGGCGTTCAAGTGAACCAGAAAATAACAACAAACTCCCTATTTGAAAAGAATTTTTGGGGAAATGAAAATGCAATGTGACAGAAATTAGGTTTAGAGCAACATCTTATGCCATATAACACAATAAATTCAAAATGGTTATGTGACCAGAATATTAAAGATTATACCATCAGAACAGGTAGAAGGGGTATAGATCATATGCATTTTATAGCTGTGATAGGTTTGGGAAAGATGGGTAAGATAAAAATAAAAGCTATAAATGTATTCTTAATTTAAGAAGTTATCTATTTCTACTTCCTTCATGTAATAGATGAGACTATAGGGGTTTTCCCCTTCATTGGCGGTCTTTAAGCAGTGTAAATTGTAATAGAGATTCCTTTTCTGGGACAGGTTGAACTAGATGTTCTGTGGGGTCCTTTAAAATTCTGAAAATCTATGTTTCTGTGGAATCAAGTCCCAGAAAGATCAAACAATTTGCCGTATTAGCCAGTGATTGGGGGGGAGGGGACATTGATTGGTGGTGGGAATTTCACAGAGAAGTGGGAAGGAATATGTGTATGCTAGATGTATAGGACATGTAATCCTCATCTGATCAGAAGATTCTGTTTGCAAGGATCAGAATGGCATCCAATCCAACATTACAGGAACAAAGTTTTTTCAGATTGTAAGACCCCATTTATGGTAGGCAAAAATGCTGTGGAGTCATGCTGAACCACTTCAGCTGCAGCTCCAAGAGTATTTCTTACTCACAATATCTGAAAGGTTCTACAGGGCCTGAAGATCGTGAAGAAGGATCCACCAGAGGGTCACCAGCTAAAACTTCAGGGGACAAATAGATTTGAACAGCGTGGCAACCACCAAAAAAAAAAAAATACTTGGATAGACCATAATAGATCAACTGATGAAAACCTTACTTATAACACCAGTTAATGAACATTAATAAAGGGGACAGAGCCAAAGAAAAGCCAAAAGTTGCATTTTAGGATATCTGTGAAGATCCATCATATCACTTCTCAAGGCAGCTTGACCCATTAAATGAGACCAGACTTACATATTTGCTAAAGCTCCAATCCAGGCTTCCTGATTTGGCCAGAAATCCACCCGTTCTGAAACTGTAACTCTCCTTGTTCTAATTCTAACCCATCTCTGAGTCTGCTTTGCTTTGATCATCCTTCCACTGAACTTCTTCTGTTTGATCCCAGGACAGTCAGCAAGCACTGGAATTCTGCATAGTACTCTGAAGTTTTTGCAAAGCGTATAGTAACCCCAGAGAGTTAGAAATAGAGTAGAAAGGAATTAGAATGAAAAACTTATTCATAGAACATTCTACCCAGAAGGTACCTTAGAGATTATCTAAGTAAGGAGTTGTTAAAACTGGGTTAAAATTTCTCTTCCATCACTTAAGCTCAATGGGTCCCTTTGCTGAAGTCCAAGAATGCCTTCTCAAGATAATGTTTGTTACCTCATTCATAACTTAAAGAAATATTAGATTTCAATTAAAAATCAATAAAAGATGTGAATTTTCCCATCCCAGTTTACACCTGTGAAACCTGCTTACAGACTCCCTTGAAGCTCCATGGATCCCAAGTTAAGAACTTTGGTTTTAGTCCAACCCCATCATTTTGCAGATGAGAAAACGGAGGTTCATCTAAATTAATGCTTCCCAATCACACACACATTGTTTCCCAAGGACAAGCAAAGTCAGGGTTAAATGGTATGAACAACTAAATCCAAATGAAACAGTAAGATGTATAATTGAACATCTCTAGTTCTCTCAAACCTTCCAACCAGGCAGCAACTATCAACTGACAGACAGTGCAGCTGCCACCACTGTATTCTAATCAAGGAAATTCTCTTGCCTTATGTCCCTTATCTTGATAGTCCCACATTAAGCTGTGTCTCCTCAAGGTCATCTGTCTTTCATTCACTCCCAGGGGCTCTGTCAGGCTATCAAGGCTTGTGCACTTGACATGTTGAATTTGACAAGATCTGTGCTGAAAACAGAGACACATAACTGTCTCTCAGAGAAATCCCCTTTGACCCTCCCGCAGGAACTGCCTGAATAATGGATAGAAGCTGCTTAATGGTTCATAGGTAGAATCCTGCAAAAATTTAAATCTGCCCTCCAAAGAGGGAGACTCCAAAGCTACCAATTTCTGAGTTTACTCTCTTTACCCAAATGCAGAGCATTGGTCTTTGACCCTCCCACGGGAATTCCCTGAATAATAGATAGAAGCTCCTTAATGGTTCATAGGTAGAGTCCTGATAAATTTAAATCTGCCTTCCAAAGGGGAGACTCCAAAGCTACCAATTTCTGAGTTTACTCTCTTTACCTAAATGCAGAACATTGGTCTTTATAGCCTTCTCTAACATGTACCTTAACCGACATTATCTCATTTGACATTTATTGCTTCTGGTATTATTTTCTAAACTATATAGCCAAGGAAACAGCATTTCAGAGAGGTTGTGATTTGAACACAGCCTTCCTAGGTACAAGACCAACAAGGGGTTGTGCTAGAGCCAGTTCACAAAAACCGATTATTAAATTTTCACTTCAGAAAATTTGCACTTCAGAAATCTTTGCAGATGCAATAAATCAGGGCTCAACTTAGCATTTTGTTTGACTGTTTAGATTTAAGAAAGTAATGGAGAGGATATTAATAATTAAGATTAAATTTAAATGTGTATCAAGTGTACTTTTTTTCCTGGGGAACATCTTGTTAAATATTTACCTGCATACCACCAAGTCTGAAACTCTATTACAACATTCTCCTCTAAGAGCATCACTTTACCATCTTGTCATAAAAACATTCATAGTAACTCTGATTAGTTACTTCTTACCCAAAGGAATTTACTCTGGATATTTATATGTGTATATATAAATATAAAAATATATATTTTAATATCAGAATTAAATAGAAGTTGATATTCTGAATGGATATACCATATTTAATTGGTTTGGTTCAGAGAGGACATATGTGAATGTTTGGTAAGCATTCAAAATTGAATTCCTTCAGGGAGACCAATCAATCAACAAGCATTTATTAAGCATCTACTAGCTACCAGACTAAGCACTAGGTATACACAAAATAAAGGCAAAAACTCTGGAATCCTTCTCAATGAAAGAACTCGGATACTAATACTCATGCCATCGACTGGCATAGGCCCTTATCATTTCATGCCTTCATTACTGCAGTAGCTTGCGTGTGGGTCTCATGCTTCAAGTTTCTCCCTACTCCAATCCATCCTCCTTTGGGTCATTAAAGTGACTTTCCTAAAATGCAAGTCTGATCACATCACCATCCCTGACATCCTTCCCACTCTACAAACTCCAATGGCTTCTTCTTGCCTCCAGGAACAAATAAAAAATTCTCTGTTTAGCACTCAAAGCCCTTCATACCTAGCCCCCTCCTACCTTTCTAGTCTTCCTATACCTTATTCTCTAGCATATATTCTTTGACCCAGTGACTCTGGCATCCTGGCTGTTCCACAAACAAGACACTCCATCTCTCAGCTCAGAATTTTCTCTGGCTGTGTCCCACACCTGGAATATTCTCCCTTCTCCTCTCCAAATTCCCTGTTTTTTTTAAAGACCCAACTAAAATCCTATATTTTATAGGAAATCTTCTCTAACACCTCTTAATTCCAGTGCTTTCCCTCTCATAATTATTTCCCATTTCTCCTGCATAGAGTTATATTTTTGTTTGCATATTGTCTCTCCCATTATACTAGAAGCTCCTCCAAAGCAAGGTCTGTTGGGTTTTGTTTTTTGGGGTTTTTTTGGGGGGGGAGGAGTTGCTTCTTTTTGTATTCCCAGTGTTTACCACAGTGCCTGGCATCTAGTAGGTGCTTAATAAATATTTATTGAATTATATCCAATTAGATATAAGGCACAAACAAATTGAACAACTTCCCCAAAATCTCTACTAAGTGTCTGAGGAAGGATTTACCCTACTTTGTAAAATAAGTGTGTTGGATTAAATGATCTTTCAGGTCTCTTACAGCTCTACATTGAAAATACAAATAAAAAGAAAATAACAAAATTCGCCTTTCCTACCTCATTTGATGTGTTTTAAGGCAATATTTTTAAACTAGAGATGTAAAATTTGCCAGATAGCTCACAACACTCCAAATGGGACCCAAACAGGATTAAAATATCATTGAGAAATGCTTAACAAAGTAAATAAAAATATAATAAAACAATGCTGCATTTTAAAATTGTCAATATGAGGCCTACAGGGATCCTTATGAATAGTTTAGTAGTCCCTGTTTCTATTTGAATTTTATATCCCTAAT
This sequence comes from Myrmecobius fasciatus, assembly GCA_023553655.1. Taxonomy (NCBI): domain Eukaryota; kingdom Metazoa; phylum Chordata; class Mammalia; order Dasyuromorphia; family Myrmecobiidae; genus Myrmecobius; species Myrmecobius fasciatus. The sequence continues at coordinate 60,849 of JAJPUD010007173.1, read as the reverse complement.
TTAAGCCATTAAAGCTTAAAACTGCATTAAGACTTTTTGGGATATCCTGTATATGAAAATATTTACTGCAGTCTCTTTATTGTCTTCCAGCATTCAGTCTTCAGAAATCTCTCAATTCCTCCAAACGCCTAATCTAAAGGTACTGCACATTGCTCTCTAGCAACTCTATTTTAGGCTGATCTCTTCAGTTCTGTAATGAGTCATCTATAAACATTTATTAAGTATCTACTAAGTGCCAGGCTTAAGTACTAGGATATAAAGATTAAAAAACAACAACAAAAGACTCTATTCTTAAGAATCTCACATTCAGAGACAACATTTGTAAATATAAGTATATTGGAGCAATATATATCAGAACAAATACATTAGAACAAATAAATATAAAAGGTAGGTAAAGATAATAAACAAAGGTAAATTTTAATAAAACTAAATGAATAAACAAAAGGCAGAAAAACAACTTGTGAAGAAAGGAGAGTGAGCAATTTGGAGGGATCAGAAAAAGCTTTGTGGAGGAAGTGATGATTGAACTTCTAGTCCTATCTACCAATGAGGTCAATAAGAAGAAAGTCCTCATATGAACCAAAATATTTATAAAAGCACTTTTGTGGTAGCAAAGTATTAGAAACAAAGTAGATGTCTGTTGGTTGCAAAATGCTAAATAAGTGAAGGCACAGAATGCAATGGAATATTACTATGCTGTTAAAAATGACAATTATGGGGCAGCTAGGTGGCGCAGTGGATAGAGCACCAGCCCTGAAGTCAGGGAAGACCTGAGTTCAAATCCGGCCTCAACTTAACACTTCCTAGCTGTGTGACCGCAATTGCCTCAGCAAAAGAAAAAAAAAAAAGAAAAGAAAAAAATGACAATTGTAGTAACTACAGAGAAGTATGAAAAGAGTTACATGAATTGATGCAGAGTGAAGTAAGCAGAGTCAAGAAAACAATATATACAAAGAGTTCAATGATGTAATTAAAAATTAAAACCACCACAAAAAATGAAAGATGAATGTTGCAAAATTACAAAGGGCAAACAATCCCAAAAGAAGATAGAGAAGATAAATGCATCCCATTCCCTTGTTAGAGATGGGATATTCAAAAATTTGAAGCATAGCATATATTTTTAAACTTTTTTCAATGTATTGATTGGTTTCCTTGATCTTTTTTCCTTGCTTTCTTTTTTTTTTCTTTAAAAAATGTTGTCATATGAGATAACTCTCTGGAAGAGAGAGGGTTTTGCTGAACTTTTTTTTCATCTTTTTTCTTTTATTTTTCTTATTAGAAGAATTGCATGTGTTTAACCTATATTGGATTACATGCTGTCTAAGGGAGGGGGTAGGGATGAAGAAAGGGAGAAAAATTTGGAACACAAGGTTTTGCAAGAGTGAATATTGAAAACTCTCTTTGCATGTATTTTAAAAATAAAAAGCTTTTAATAAAAAGATATTATTTATATGGAAATATGTTTAAAAGTATTGTATGTGTATTGCCTATATCAGATTGCTTGCTGTCTTGAGGAGGAGGGAGGTAAGAGAGGAAGGGAGGAAAAAATTTGGAACATGAAATCTTACAAAAATGAATGCTGAAAACTATCTTCACAAGTATTTGGAAAAATAAAATATTATTAAGAAAAAAATAAAAATATTTGTAATATGGAATGGTTCTCTGAGAGAAAGAGGGGAAGTGATTTTTGGAGGAATTCTAGTGATATTAAAAAAGATATTAATAAAAATATATTTTTAAGTAAAAAAGAATGCAGTGCCTAAGCAACATCTTTGGAGAAGAAAAGGAATTCTTTGAGGAAGTGAAAAGGGCGTGAATTCTACCTATGAGGGACATCCAGTACAAAGGAACTGAGAGAAATGAGTCCCTCTTGTGAGATACAGAATAAAGGTTTGTTTGGCTGGAGCATAAAGTCTAGGACTGGGAATAATAAAATTGGGAAGGTAAGTTGAGATTTTAAAAACCAATCCAAGGTGTTTCTATTTTATCCTAACAGCAATAGGGAACCATACACCATGTATTTCCATGGCTCTGACTTGGTTTATTTTGTTTCTCCCTATAAAATTCTGGTTCTTCCCTTATGAGTTTTCTTTTTCTTTTTCTCCATGTGTCTGCCCCACCAGAATAGCAGAATTTTGAGTCAAGTAGAGGAATATAACTCCTCTATTCATTCCTTTTCCCCCTTCCCCTCCACGACCACTCCAGGAACACAGAACATTCTCTTTGGGTTCAAAATAAAAATTTGGTGCATAGAGAAATCTGGAACACAGGCATTACTCACAGTCCCCCAAGTTTTACTCTTGGAGAAAATAGCTTCCAAGAAGTGACAAGAAAATGTAAACATGACATGTAAAAAGGTAGAGAGAGAGGACTGAGTCATTCTGTTCCCTTCTGCTTCTTTCGATAAAAAGGCAGAGAACTAGATGACTGTTGTCCCTGGCACAGAAAGTAGGAAAAGGACGAATAGTTAAGACCTGGAGGTGTGATGGAGCATGTAGAAAGGTGATAAGAGACCCAACTGGATGAATAGGCATACAGGCTACAAAAACTACTTTCCCTCTGCTTAGGGAAAAACCACTTGTTCCTTTAAATGTTTATTTCCATTGCTATGCTATTTGAATTTATTATTAAAGTGTATGGTTATTTGTGTCCAAGCCTAAGGACCTGGATTGAAACTGGACACAAATGGCCATACACTTTAATAATAAATAGCAAGTGGTTTTGCAGGTGTTTTTAGGTTCTGATCCAATTGCAGGTCTTTTCACTGCTACTCTTTCTCTTCTAGTCATGGGGGCAGCAGGAAGAGAAGTGGTCAGGTATGAACAGATACTTCAAGGGAAATTGGGTTTTTCCCTAAGCAGAAGGGAAGGTAATTTTTGTAGCCTGTATGCCTACTCATACAGTTGGGTGTGTATGTATACATACATACGTATATGTATGTATTTGTGTGTATGTAAATGATTTAGTTCATAAGATTGTTGTAAGGAAAGGACTTTCAATCCTGAATACTCTAGAAATGAAAGTGATTATTTTTGCTGCTAATATTTTACAGTCATTGTCAGGGATCTCAAAACCACAGAATCCTGAATTATATCCTATGTCTTTTTGTCTCTTTATTTCAAATCCAGTGGAAATTACCCAGTCTTTCTGAAAGACAAGGATTTTGCTAGATCCTGGGAAGATACAAAAACATAATTAAAACATAATTCCTATAAGTTGTCAGTCCATATAAGTTCTCATAATTCCATAATATTCTCACTCCATAATAAGTTCTCAAAGAACTTTCAGTTCAGCAAGAAACTCAACTGCAAGGGAGTGAGGAGACAGAGGGTAGAAACCTAGGGTTTAAACAACATTTTCAAGAAGTATAGAAGTGCGAGAAATGATGAGCAAGATGTTTTATGAAAAATCTGGAAAGATTTACATTAACTAATATAAAATGAAAAACTAGAAGAACACTTTACTCCATCACAGCAAATGATCAATTGTGAACAAAGGCTATTCTAAGCAACACAATGATCCAAGACAATTCTGAAAGACTTATGATGAAAAATGCACCAGAGAAAGAACTGATGGGAGTCTGAATGAAAATAGAAGCATACTTTTTAAACTTTGCTTATTATTCTTGGGTTTTTTTGGTCCATGTTTTCTTTTGCAACATGGTTAACATGGAAATGTTTTGTATGACTGCATATTTAATCTATATCAAATTGCTTGGCTTCTCAAGGAATGGGGAAGGGGAAGAAAGGGTGGGAAAGGATATAGAACTCAAAATTTTTAAAAAGCAAATATTAAAATTTTTTGCTTATATGTAATTGAGAAAAAAATTAAACATTAAATGTAAAAAAGTTAAAATTAAATTTTAAAATGATGTAAAGTAGTGAAATGGAGAAATGAGATGGGATAGTAGTTGGATGGAGTAGAAGGATCAAGAGTGTTCTTTTTTTCACTACCAAGGCAACTTATGAATATTTGTAGGTCAACTGAAAGGATCCAACAGTAAAGGGAAGTTGAAAATGCATGAATGGCATAGAATGGCTGCTGGAACAAGATCCTAGAGCAATCAGAAGAGAAAGAGGATAAAAGTATGGGTAGAGCCTTAGTCAGAAAAAAAATTAAGAAGCTAGGAAATACAGTGGATAATTAGAAAAACTCACCTCCTTGAGTTCAAATCCAGCCTGTTACTTAATAGATGTGAGATTCTGGGCAAGTCGCTTACCTCTGCTTCAGTTTCCTCATCTATAAAATGACTTGGAGATGAAAATGGCAAATCCCTCCAGCAGCTTTCCACCCTCCCCCAAAACAACTAAAACTAGAAGGGGTCACCATCAGCCATGACCACAATGAATAAACAACAGCTTCTATGAGCAGAGGCCAGTACTTACTATTAACAGGACAAGATTTAGAGCTGCAGAGTCCTGAGAGATCAAGTCCAACATGTTCATTTTACATATGACCAAACATGCTCAGGCAAATTAAATGACCTAAGGAGCCACTGGCTGTAAGTCACAGAACCTGGATTGGGACGCTGGCCTGATTCCAGTTGCATTGATCCACTGTGTCACTATACCCAGGGCTATGCTAGTAATTGTTTAATAACCATCCTCCAGAGGGAGAATGGGGGCAGGGGGAGGAATGCTCATAACACACTTTGAAATTTTTCTTTTATGTTCAATTGTTCCAGTCATGTACAACTCTTAGTGACTCCCTTTGGGGTTCTCTTAGCAAAGATAATCGAGTTGTTTGCCATGTCCTTCTCTAGTGCATTTTACAGATGAGGAACTAAAACCAACAAAGTTAACTGACTCATCTAGGGTCACACAGCTATTAAGTGTCTAATACCAGATTTGAACTCAGGAAGACTCATCTTCCTGACTCCACACCCAGAACTCTATCCACTGTACTACCTAACTGCTCACTCTGAAGTTTAATCTGCCTTACAGACATTTCCTCCATAATTTTCTTAAGTTTAGACAAACAAGTCAATAAATCAAGTCCTAATTTGTTTTTTTTTCTGATTTCCAAGGTAAAGTTGCTCCCACTGAAAATTTAACAAAAATTTAACAATCTGCCAGGTTTGAACTGGCTCCAGCACACCACTGGCAATACTGCATTGGTTGGTAGAAAGGGCAGAGATGCCAAAAAGTTTCAAGGAATGAAAAAGAAAAGGCTGAAGGAATCCTCAAATGCTCTTGATTGTCTTAGTGAAGGTAGGTCAGGCTCTCTGTAAATATGAAGGGGGAGAGCAATACTGGTGATGAGAAGAGATTAAAAAGGATAACAACAGCTGCTATAGGAAATGAGGTAATAATAATAATAGCTGGCATATGGTATTTAAAGTTTTATGAAGCACCTTCAATTCTCAGGACAGCCTTATGAGATAACTGCCATTATAAACTCTGGCTTACAGAAAAGAAACTGAGATATAGAAAGGGCGCCACTGTTAATAAGAGTATGAGGTAAAATTTGAATCCAGGTTTTTCTGACTCCTAGCTTAGCAATCTGTACCACACGGTGATGAGTCAATAAGGTTAGAGTTAGAAAGAAGGCCAATTTTAGTTGTGTTATGTAGTTATAAAAAGATTTACAAATATAATTTATAATTTATAAATATAATATAAATCTTTGTATTTCTATTTATACTATGGATTTTTATTAAGGAAAAAGTACAATGGATTACTGAGATAAATCCAAATTTATCACTTGAGGTTGAGACTATTGACTCATTTGAGTTAGAAGAAACTTTCAAGGCTGCCTAATCCAACCCCTTCATTTTACAGATGGGGAAACTGAATCTCTTAAACATTAAAAGTCCTACCTGAGGCCACATGGTAGTAAATATTAGACTACAACACAGCTTCTATGATTCTAGACATGAATTCTTTCTGCTCACCCATACTGCCTCCCAATTAGTTTACAGAGCACAGTTTAACATCATGTCCTAATTTTTTCATGCTAATGCCTGCTCCATAAATAGCTCTGGAGTTCCTCTGGGGCAAGGGGCTGGTGTTATACTGCTTCCATTTCCCCCACAGCACCTAATAGTGCAAGATGCTCAGTCTTGCTGAAGTACTCAGCCCACTCTTGTTATATTAATAAGCTTGGTTCTCTCCAGGGTGAAAGATTTCCTGTTTCCTATTTCCTTCCTGACTCTCCCCCACTCAAAAGCTTGTCCCAAGTAGAAGAAAAGACTTATACCAGCTATTGAGGCCTAATTCAAGAGAAAATTAAAAGTACTTTTTAATTGTCTCTTCTCCACACATACAAAATATGTTGCATAGAGACACACTTGCATCCAAGAAGTAGGGAGATGTTCACAGCATGGAAAATGTACCTGATGAGCCATAAACATGGCGGCTCTCTTGCAGGGTAAATGAAGGAAAATCCATCACTTTGAGAGAGCTGCATGGAACCCAGAAGTATGCTCATGTATTTCCTCTGAGCCTAGAACCCCTTAGAAGGTGTGTGGTACCCCGGAGGTACCTTATCACCCATATCCTTACAGCCAGGAATACCTCAGTTTCCAAATCTTGTCATTTCTATCTATAGCATCACCTCCCTGATGTCATGGTTCTCTTTAAGAATGAAGGACAACGGAGCAGCTAGGTGGCACAGTGGATAGAGCACCAGCCCTGAAGTCAGGAGGACCTGAGTTCAAATCTGGTCTCAGACACGTAACAGCTGTGTGACCCTGGGCAAGTCACTTAACCCCAATTGCCTCAGCAAAAAGCAAAAAAAAAAAAAAAAAAAAGAATGAAGGACAAACAACAATATCACAGCTATCATTTAAGTCCCTTTCTCCAAACTCAGTCACCAAATTATTTGGAAACTTCATTATTTCTAACCTGGGTTATTGCAAACACCTCCTAATTCTTCTCCCTTCCTCAAGGCTTTACCCATTTCACTCCATCCTCCACCCAGTGACAAAGTGATTGATTTTCCTACAATGCCGGTCTGACTGTATAACCTTCCTGTTCAATGAATTCCACCAGTTTCCTATTCTTTTCTCTTTTTGTTGTTCAGTCATTTCAGTCATGTCTCATCCTTTCTGATCCCATTTGGTGTTTTCTTGGCAAAGACACTGGAGTAGCTTTCCATTTCCTTTTACAGATCATTTTACAGATGAGAAAACTGAGGCAAAGTTAAGTGACACCCTGGGTCATACAACCAGTCTGAGGACAGATTGAATTCAGCTTTTCCTGACTCCAGGCCCTGCACTCCATCCAATGTGCCACCTAGCTGCCTTTTTATTACCTCTAGAATCATATATAAACTCTTCAATTCTGCATTTAAAACCCTTTGTGGCATGCCCTTTTCCAGTCTTTCTAATGTTCTCCAACATTACTCCCTATATTCTATGACCCACCCTGCAAGGTTACTTGCTGTTCCTCCACCTCCAGATTCTGTGGGCCAGCCCCTATTCCTGAAATGCTCCCCTTTCTCATCATCCTTGAGAACAGGAACTTGTGGCTCCAATGCTTAGTAAAATGCCTGGCATGTAGTGGATGCATCATAAATGCTTCCTGAATGATTGCTATCATCTACTTCGACCCCTGAATTGGAAGAACAGCTCACTAACACAAGATTTGTCAAGGAGAGTCTCCAACAAAACAGCCCTTGCTTTTCCTCTCCAAAAAATTATATGTTTCTTTAGGACTAATAAATTACTTAAAGATTTGTATTTTGTTTTTCTCCTTTTAATGAAGTTTTATTCTGTAATATTGTGAATTACACACTTGCGGATATTTGGTTGCAATGTGGAGCATTTGTCCAAGTTTCCTCAGGGAGGGCTGCAGACCAAGAAGGTAGAAAAATATCCCAAAGGGTTCCTTTCATATCATGGTAGTTTCTGACATAAAGACTGCATTTGAAAAAATGAACATAATAATTTAATTACCTTTTTCATTGGGTTACTGTGAGGAAAACAGGAAAAGATAATTTTTCATAGAAATATTATTATCTTTATAATAAAGGAGAAAAAATGAAGATGCTCTAGGAGAAACTGCCCTCTTGATCAGCAAACCTCTCAGAGTCACTCACACATCAGGGCACTGCTTTAATAAGCTCCATACATGACCAGTGGTAGGAGGCCCAATTGGAAAGGCAAAAGTATCAGACAGTGGTTGGGGAATCACCTGGTTCATTAATACTATCTGCTTGGAGTGCACGAGGAGGCAAGGGGATCTTGGTACAGGATGTGGGACATAACCTCCTGTGGCTGGGGTGACCCCGCTGGGGTGTTTGGAGGCGCTTGGAGATGTGTCTAAGTAAAATCCACAGGCCACAATTAAGTCAGAACTGTCTGGGAACACACTGTCTGAACCACCCCCTCTTCTATAAGTTCAAAGGGCAGACAATGACTGGAGCAGAACACAGAGACTACACAGTGGGAAGGAACTGGAAATGGGCTGGGGTTTTTAAAAGGAGCATCAAACCTGCTCTAATATTATATTTCTAATCACCAAATGCTAACAGCTAACTCATAGTTATAGGTTTGTAAAACTGCTTTATAAACTTACATTTTACATGTTAACTCATTTTATCTTCACAACAAACTCAGGGGTGGGGGTAGGTGCCCTTATCTACATTTTACAAATGAGGAAACTAAAACTCAGAGCATTGAAAGGTTTTGCCCAGTCACACAGCTACTAATTAAGTTCTTGAAGTGGAATTTAAAGCCCTGTCTTCCTAACTCTAAATCCACATCAAATTATTCTATGTCAAAGAAAACTAAGAATCCACAAAATCTAAGGATTTAACCCTAGCTGACCTTGAGGAATAAGTAGCCAATGAGGTGAAAATGTTTTAAGATTTATAGTATGAATTTTAGATATTGATCTTCCTGAGGGAAGATAGATTACAAAGGCCTGATCACTGAATCTTCACTTTAGAGTGGGGGTTAGAGGAAAATAAGTTAAGAGCCCATGGATTAAATTCTAAATCACTAATTAAATCACTAATCTTGAGGGGAGATCCCTCCTGGAGAGTGGATGTGCTCCACAGTGTGATCTGAGAATAAATCAGAGGCTGAGCCACACAGCGCCAAGTCAAAATTCCTTGGGAAAACCAGAGCCAATGGGAAAGATAGGAGATAAGTGGGAAAGAGTATAAAGTAGGGAATTGGAGCTCAAAAAATTAACTTGAAGTCAAAGAGAACAGGCGTGTTTGGAAGGAATGCAAGCTTCTTGCAGTAGGGGCTATTTTGTTATTGTCTTTGTATCTCAAGCCCCAAGCACAGTGCCTTACACAGAGAAAAAGCTTAATGACTGCTTGTTGACTTGTTGACTGTTTCTCAGGCAAAAAATAATGATGTGACTGTTTGCCTGAATTAACTTCTTTTTCAAAGCAGCAATCTTCCAGGACTTCATGATGATCACCATGACCCTTCCTCATTCCTCTGCACCAGTATATCCATGAACTCTGACATTGTGATTGTTGTATGCAGAAATCCCAACCAATGACACGCTTGACACTTTTAATGACATGTTCTCCCATCCATTCCACTAACAGACTGTAATTCCCATGCCTTCTCCATCTGGATAACACTTGTACATAAACATTGGACTAAATGTTGACCTCTAAAGTCACTTCCAGCTCTGAATCTATCATCCTGTAATCCCAAAGATCATTTTCCCAGTGCAGGGGGTACATTATTTAATAAACAATGGTATGTGGTCATTATATTTGCCATAGTTACTATCCAGGATTCTTTCAAAGATCAGAGAAAACAGACATAAAGCATTTTGTAAACCTTAAAGCCCGATTAAAAAAAACAGCTATTAACAAATAATTAATAAATTGAATTATCTCATTCAACTAACCATTCACTATTCTTTTTACTTAGGTGAAACATGTTCTTTTTTTGGAACATAGTTTTTTCTCACTGTTGCCTCTTAGAATACCAAGGTTCCTTTAACACATTATCCAGTGCCACATCTTAACATGAAGCCTTTTCTGCTCCTCCTAGATGTATTGCTCTCTTCCTCTTAGTTCATGATATTCTGTATATACTTTGCATTATTAAAATCAATGTGTTTTATCAGACACACACACTATTAGAATATAAGCCCTTGATGATGCTGGTAGGGACCTTTTTGTTTCTGTCTTTATATCTCCAGAACCTAGCATGGTACCTAATGAACATTCTTTTAATAAATATTTGCTATGGGAGGGACCAGTGTGCCATAGAAGACTATGTCTGAGTAGATAACTTACTCTCCCTGTGTACTACATTTCTCAGCAGACTTTGGGGGTAGGAGAAAGTGCACGTGTCCTCAAAGAAACTCCTCCAGGAGTCTGTCTGTACATGCAAAACTTGAAAATAAAGGACAAAGAAATGTCAGCACTATGGAACATCTCTTCCCAATTCTAAAGCTCTGTAGCACCAGGATGAAGGATTCTCTCTTTATCCTCCAAAGGTACAAAGACATAAGCCAGATATGGGCACAAACACTGTAGGCAGGTGGTTCAAGTAGACCATGAATTGGAAGTGTGATCAAGTAGAGAAGATAATAGCTTGAAGCATGAAGCTTCAGATGACCAACACATGCTTTTCTATCCTGTGAGACCAAAAAAGGATCCCACATCTGCTAATTATTTAACTGGTATAACTGATTATTACAATCCCCAAGTCCTGCACTATGTGCACATGGGAGGTTTTTCTTAACCAGTGAACATCCCAGCTCTCTGACAACTTGAAAGTCAGAAGAGAGTGGAAATGGCCCCAATTTGAGGGATAGTTTGTCTTGGAAGCTCAAGAGGGGAATATTTGAATATTGTAATTGAAGGTAGAAGTATCTAATACTTTATTGATTTTAACATGCTTCTACTAATCTAATTAAAGTGTTTGTTTAACGATGACTTTAAGGTAAGTAAAGTAAGTAATGAAAAGGAACACAGACCTGATAGAAATGGGAGGGACCAGAGGAGGGGAGTACCTGAACCAATGAGTGACAAAGCATGACTGACAGAGGGACATAGTTCTACATGATCCTGAGTCAAAGCCTTGGTAGAAGGAAGGAAAAGAAGACCCTTTGAAAAGGCAACTATAAGAATTGAATTGAACAGACTAGACAAATGTCCACCATTCCAAGTCTGTGGGTAGTATTTTAAGGGAGGGAGGGCTTCCAAAAATTAGGTATATACCACATAATTTCTGCAGTCTGAACAAAAGCTAGCAAAGTAAAAGGGAGAAATAAGATGAACAGGACAACCAGAGATAGAATTCAGCTAAATAGGCTGAACATTCATTCCTTATCAGACAATAGAGATGGGTAAAGACTCAATTTAGGAACTTAATGATGTGATATTTTATGAAACCCCAAAAAATGGATATGGAAAAATTGCTGCTGGGACAGGCTGCTTTTAGTGATCAATTTTAAAAGAATCTTTATCAGATACCAACTTGTAAATTTCTTATTGCTATGTGTTTCTATCTTAAGTCAGAAAATTTGGGACAATTGGACACAATCACCCTTTCTTGTCTGTAGCCTTAATTTTAACTTTTTTTTAAGTGAGTTTCTTATCTGTTGCTATTATTATAGCTGGTTAATTGTCTTCCTTTCCAGGTTTCAGTTGTTTTTGTTCATCAGTGATGATGATGATGATGATGATGATGATGATGATTATAGTTTACATTTATATAGTGATTTAAGCTTGGCAAAATGCCTTATATATGCTATTTCATCTGATCAAACAAAAAGAAACCTTAAATTTAAGTGCTACCACAGACTGATGGTTCATTTCTCTATTTCTATCTTCTAACTCTCTTACCTCCCTCATGTGGTGATTGTGAACATTATGAAAGTGCTTTGGAACAGTTAAAGTGCCATAGAAATACAAATTGTTATTTTGTAATAATGTTCCATGCTGTCCTTCACTTAGCAAATTCTTGAAAAGCCTTTGAATTTTAATGTTTCCTTATTGTTCATTGAAAAGGAAGGAAAAGTATTAGGCTCACCCAATTCCATTAGCCTTGTATGTCTAAAAGAGAAGCCAGTCAGATGAATTATTATTTTCCATAGATATTATTATTTATATATCATGATATTCTTTCATTGCCATTTTTAAATATAGAGCAAAATGTAATTGTATGTTTAAATCTGGGAAGAACCTCAGAAGTCCACTAGTCCAACCCCCTCATTTTACAGAAAATGAGGTCCAGAGATGTTAAATGTTTTGCCCAACATCACACCGGTTCCTATGGTTCTAAATTTAGCATTCTTTCCACTGAACTCTGTAACTTTCCACACCCACTTCCTCAATCCAGGCTTCTAAAGATGCCCTGCCTTTCTCCTCTCCTTCTCACTGTTCCCCCCACCTTCAAGGTCTCTATCACATGGGAACAGACCTAATATTGAAAGCTTCAGATGTTAATTATACCCACATTACATCATCCCAGTCACAATTATGCCAGTATAATCTCCAACCTGCCTGTGACTTAATGGGTACAACCTCCAAATCTAGGACTCTGTTCATTACATCTCACTCAGATAATTTTCATAGTTAATGTGCAATAAAGTTGGTGACATTGTTGTCCATGTTCTGAAATACAGCAATTTGGAAAAGTTTCTAAATTCACTTTTGCTTAGGACTCTCCTACATTGGCAAACAGATACATAGATAAATAGATAGATACATAAATAGATATATACATATATAAACATTCACAAATATGTCCTCTATAATGTCTTTTATGCCATTTCTTAAGTCATTGCTATAACATGATGCAACCCACTTGCAACCACTTGCATCTTTCCATTACCCTTTTGGGTTATTTGCAATTTTTATTCTTCTAAGATTTTGATACTTTGTGATTCATAGTCATATTTCTGTGAGAATAATGAGATAATCATTAAGAATGAGAGATAACAGAAAACCCAGCTGCTGATTAGCCCCAAGATATTGCTCAAGACAGACAGAGAAGCAGATAAAGAGAGAGAGAAAGAGAAGGAAAGGAAAAGAGACAAAGACAGAGAGAAGAGGGGAAAAAGGAAGGAAGGGGAGGGGGAGAGAGAGAGAGAGAGAGAGAGAGAGAGAGAGAGAGAGAGAGAGAGAGAGAGAGAGAGAGAGAGATGGAGGAAAGAAAGGAGAAAGGAGAGACTGAGACAGAGGAGAGAGACCCAGAGCTGGAGCTGGGGTTGGGGGAAGAGGAGACAGAATCAGAAAAAAGCATTACATTACATTACATTACATGTACATTAAATGGATCCCTAACAAAGAAGCTGTGGAAAGAAGAAATTGTCCAGAATGAGAACTTAGAGGGTGCGTGATATGTATGTGCTACAATGAAAGGACATAGCCCGGTTGCTTCCTCTCAGATTTAGCTTCTCCCATTACTAACTATAAGATCTTAAGCAAACCATTACATCATCTATAAAATCAGGGGATTGTACAAAACGTCCCCTAAGATCACTTCCATCATTAATATTGTATAATTTGATAATTCCTGATCCTTCCCCCCAAGTTCTTTCTGAACCTCCACATTTATTACAGGCAGTTAGGTGGTACAGTGGATAGATCTAGAGTCAGGAAGACCTGAGTGCAAATCTTGCCTCAGACACATACTAGCTGTGTGATCTTGGGCAAGTCACTTAACCCTGTTTGCCTCAGTTTCCTCATCTGCACAATGAGATGGAGAAGGAAATGGCAAACCACTCCACTCTCTTTGCCAAAAACAAAAAACAAATGAGGTCACAAAGAGTTGGACACATCTGAACAATAACAAACAGTTGTTACGACCTCTTTAAATTACTTTGCATATATTTTATCTTTAGTCATCTGTGCACAAGGTGTCACAGTCAAAATATATCTCAGTCAAAATCCTTGAAGACAGGGACAGCAGTAATTTCTCTTTGTAACCCAAACCCAGTCATTCACAAGGAGGGGTAAGGAGAGAAGGGGTCCAATCTTGTGGTATAGAAACTGTCCATCTATGGGGCTTGACAACTCTTGAGTAATTTAAGTTTTTCTGAATAGCCTGGGGCACTCAGAGATTAGTAACCCAACAGGCATTTAATAAATAGTGAATTAAAGAATCACAGAATTTAAGAATTAAAAGAGCCCTCACTGGCCATCTTGCCCAGCCAGTTGTTGGGTTGTGATTGCCATTGATTGGCATGCACACAGAAATAATAAAGTATATGTGTAGGTTTGTATGTTTCATGTGCATATATGTATATGTATGTCTGTGTCTATGTTTGTGTGAATGGTGTTTACCTGCCACTCACCACTCTCTCATCAACCCAGATAAAGACAGAAGGTTGACTTGTCTTATCCAATGACATAGGAAGTTTTACAGCTTATTTCAGCCAACACTAGAGAGGAAAGCCAACTTTTTTCTTCCACACCCACAAAGTTCCACACAGACTAACCTGAAGGTAGAGTGAGAGAAAATTTTGCCTCTGCCTGATTTCAGCCAAACATGGCTTTCTTCCAGCAACAGCCCCAAGTCCCTGGGAAAAAGAAAGGATCAGATGTTTTCCTACCCCATGGGAGTGATGCCTTTGTGAAGTCTGGCTGCTGCCACAGGAGATGCCACCTAAACATACGGATAAGAGATTCTCCAGTTGTTCTTGACTTTCATTCTCAGTCCCATCCCTCATTAAGCGGAACTTCATATGCAGAAGGAGCAGTGGGCCACATCTAGAGTACTTATTTGGATAGTTTTGGAGAGTTTCTCCCAAAAATTTTCACGCTTTTAAACCTATATTTTTCATTTTCTTAGAAACATTCTCTTTCTCTATGCCTATTTATCTTATAAAAACAAATGCTCTGATTGCACATATATGACCTATATTAAACTGCTTCCCATCTTAGAAAGAGAGGAGGGAAGGGAAGAAGGAAGGAAGGGAGAGAATTTAAAACTCAAAAAAAATTTAAGAATATTAAAAATTATTTTTGTGTGTAATTTAAAAAATCAAATATTACACAAAAATAAAATGTTCAGAATAACTCTACAATATAAATATAAAATAAATACAATATAAATGAACCAGGAATAAACGTCTTCATCCTTAAATCTGAGAACCAGGTGAGATAATGTATGCAAAGAATATTAAAACCTTAAAGTAATAAATGTAAGTTTTTATTATATTCAGATTTATTTATTACTTTAAGGTTTTAATATTCTTTGCATGCATTATCTCACTTGGTTCTCACAACTTAATGAGGTAAGTTCTATTATTATCCAAAGTAAGTGACTTCTCCCAGTATTATACAGATGCTATAGGGAGAAAGCATGTGGACAAAAAGCTATTTTAGAGTACAAATCAAGATTCAAATCCCATCTCTTGTCACGACTGGTCTGAACTTGAACAAGTTACTCATTCCCTAGGACTCAGTTTCCTCCTCTTTAAAATTATGACACTTGAGATGTTTAACCTATATCAGATTTTGTTTAAGAAAAAATTGGAACAATGTTTTACAAAAATTAATTTTGAAAACTATCTTTATATGTATTTGGAAAAATAAAATACTATTAAGAAAAAAACTAAAAATAAAATAAAATAAAAGCATTGGAATAGATAGCAATTGCTTCTGAATTCTCTTTCAGCTCTATGATCTCAAGGCCTTGAGATAGGATCTTACTCTACCTTTTCTTGACTTCAAGTCTAATGCACTATTCAATACACCAGAGTTTCCTGACCATAAGCTTACATACCTTGAGGTTTTATTTACTACCTGTCTGGCTTAAAGAGAAGAAAGTGAAATGGAGGCCAGGGTTTTATGGTTACCACTTTCCTCTTCCTTTGGCAGACTTAATAAATCGGTAAACAGCAGCTTTTCATGCTGACCCTCACCAAAGGTCATGTAATACTAATCATGCTGTACAAACCAGGGATCATTTTCACTAGAGCAGACTACTTTCAAAGTGATAGAAAGGGAGAGCAGTGAGCCAGAAAAAGACTAAAAGGACATGGGAAGGGGAATAGCTTTGACATATAGAACAAACACTTTGATGTACAAAGCATCCTGGCAGAAGGAATGAGATCCCCATTTGAAATGGAGAATTTCAGGGAGAGTTGTCCTTGAATCGTTTTGGTTTTCATTTTTCTCCCTTCTGAAGAAGACCACAATGGGTCAAAAACAAAAAAGAAAAAAAAACAAAAACCTGTAAATAGGGAAGTGTCTGCTTCTGAGAAAATCAGCAAGGCACCTGACAGCTCTCTCTCTACGCAAATCTCATTTATTCTAACAAAACAAGTGACTAAAGCCTCTGATTTTGGGGCAGAACTTGACCCTTCTGGTTTCTAAAGTCGGATGACTGGTGTCAGTGGCTTACAAAACAGGAAGCTCCAGATGTAATTTCAAATGACCCAGACAGCGAGAAGCAAGACAGAAAACTAATTTGGAAGACAGGAAGTCCCAATCATACCACAAACAATACAGATATTTGTCTGAGATATGTTTGGCAATCTGCTATATCAGTTATAATGTGGATGATAAAAACTACAGATGGTGGGAAAGGAGAGAAAGAGAGACAGAGAGACAGACAGAGAAAGAAAGAAAGAAAGAAAAAGAAAGAAAGAAAGAAAGAAAGAAAGAAAGAAAGAAAGAAA
>JAJPUD010007173.1:28708-44190 GCA_023553655.1 Myrmecobius fasciatus | reverse complement strand
AGGAAGGAAGGAAGGAAGGAAGGAAGGAAGGAAGGAAGGAAGGAAGGAAGGAAGGGAGAAAGGAAGGAAGGGAGAAAGGAAGGAAGGAAGAAAGGAAGGAAGGAAGGAAAGGAAGGAAGAAAAAGAAATAAAGAAAAGAAAAGGAAGAAAGAAAAAGAAAGACATCTCTTTAAAAAAATCGTATCAGAAAAACTGAATCTATTCTCACAAGTTATGTCTCTGGGCTGGAAATGCCACTTAAAGCCAGATAATCCTACATAAGTCCTAGAATTTAGCCTACCAAAATAAAAGTTCTGAATCCTCCTCTGGTTCCCTTTTTGCCCAGGGTGGCTATATAATTAAAGTCTTATATCCTTGGAAATTCTTATCATCTCTAGACCTTTAATGCCAGCTCTGCTTGCTATTAAAGTACAAGTCACTTTAACCCATCTCTGGGTGTAATTCTCTTATTGAGTCCAGATAGGCATGACTATCATAAATTATCTGTATGTACTTGGGTCGAGTCATCATCTCTCCAAATCTAAATTTCCTTTCCTGATAAATGAAGATTGCATGATCCCTAGGGTCCTTTACAACTGTAAAGATTTGTAAATTAATGAAATCTCAGACCTCTGTGTGGACAATAGTCTGGAGAAGGAAGAGACCAGAAGCTGGGAGACCAATTTGTAGGCTATGAAGTAATTCCAGCAAGAAAGAATGAGGACTATGGTAGAGAAGGGGATTAATGCAAAACTTATTGGGGAGGTAAGAACAACAAGATGACAACTAACTGAATATGTGGGGTGAGTGAGAGAAGCTAGAGACCAGAATGATTCCAAATCTTGGTGACTGAAAAAATGATGGTACCCTCAACAGAAAAAGGGAAGGAAAAGTAATGAGTTTGGGAGCAAACAATGTTTTGGATATATAGAATTGGTGAAATCTATAGAACATCCAGTTCAAAATGTTCCATAGACAGCTTCTGATTGGGAACTGGAGCTTGGGAGAGAGACAAAGATTGGATTTATAGGCCAGTGAGTCATCTGGAAACTGATGAGTCACTGAGAGAGAAAAAGTTTGTCAAGACAGAAGAGGGCCCAGTATAGAGCCTTGGAATACTACCAGTTAGTAGGGCAGAACATGAATGATGATCTAGCAAAGAAATCTGAAATGGAGCTATCAGACAGGAGAGAGAAGAAGCCAGAGAGCACTATGACAAAAAATTTAGAGAAGGCAGAATAGCCTGGAGAAAAGAGTAATCAACTATATCAAGTAGGATAGAGAGATCAGGAAGAATAAGAATTGAATAAAAAACCCCTGGGTACCACAGTGAGGATATTGGAGAGAGTAGTATCAGTTGAATAATGAAGTCAGGAGCCCAATTACAATGGGGTTGAGAAGTAAGTGATAGAAGAGGAATTGAATGCAGCTTTTCTAGACTTTTCCCCCTATAAGTTTGTCTGTGAAAGAGAGGAGAGATACAGGATGATCATTTCACCTGAGATAGGTCCAAAAGAGGGATTTTTAAAAATGGAGGAGACTGAATATGTTTGAGATAGTGGTGAGGGAGAGTAGATAAAAGGTTGAAAATTAGTGGGAAAGGATGATAGAGGGTCAGGAGAGCAGAGAGCAATATGCTGAAAAGAAATGGGCAAAGATAGGATCAAAGATATAGATAAAGGGGCTGACCTTCAGAAAGATAATCACTATCTCTCCATCAGTGACCATAGAAAGGGAGAGAAAAAGAGGAATCATGTCGAGGGGTTTGAGATGTAGAGTACTGACAAAAGCCACTCAAGGTTAATGGTTCTTTTCTCAGTAAAATACGTCCTCAGCTGAGAGGTTTGATAAAGGGGTGGTATGGGAGAGTAAAGGTGAGAATAGTAAGTTTGGAACAATTTCAGTGGGGAGTTAAATGAAGAGTCAGGGAAGAATTAAAGGATTGTCTTGTCACAGGAAAAGTGAAGTCAAGACTAGATAACATAAATTTATATGGAATCAGTCAGCATGGTTGCTTGACTTCCTCTGGTTCTATTTTATATCACATGAATGGGAAAAGAGAAGGCAGGTAGTAGGGGTCTGGCAAGGGCAGAAACTGAAATAGGAAAAGGAAATATGAAGTTTAAAAGTGAAGGACAATAAATAATTTCTTTATACTGTACCAGCATATCACAAACAAGGATTGTGAAGAGTAATAAAGAATTTTGGATATAGAAGAATGATGCAAAAATGTTAAGATATAAGAGATGGAATACTGAGTAAAGGGAATGCCTAGTACTCCAATTTGTCCAGAAGATAGAATTCATAAAAGAGAGACAGATAGAGAAATGGAAAACAGGGTATGGAGAGTTGTAAATGCC
The DNA here is from genome assembly GCA_023553655.1 of Myrmecobius fasciatus. NCBI lineage: Eukaryota > Metazoa > Chordata > Mammalia > Dasyuromorphia > Myrmecobiidae > Myrmecobius > Myrmecobius fasciatus. The sequence continues at coordinate 41,851 of JAJPUD010007173.1, read as the reverse complement.
AGGCTAAGTAAGCTGGGCAAGGTCATCTCACCTCTACAGGGACAGTTTCTTCATCTTTACAAGAAGAGGTGGAACTAAATTACTCTTTAGGTCACTTCTAGATTTAAATCTATGGTTTTAATATAGCCTTTTCTAAACCAGTAACTAAAGTCCTTGACCCCTTGAGGCAGCGGGGTGGTACAGTGGGTAAAGAGTTGGACCTGGAAACAGGAAAACTTGAGTTACATTCCAAACTCAGATACTTCCTACTTGTATGACCTTAGGCAAATTTCTTAACCTCTGTCTACCTCAGTTTCTTCATCTATAAAATGGGATTAATAATAGCAACTACCTCCCAGGATTGTTGTGAGTTTAAAATGAAATAATATTTGTAAAGAACTTAGTAGGTGCTAAATAAATGATAGTAATAAGAATGAGGATGAGGAAGATGAGGATGGTCAGATGGTTTGCTTTAGTTTCCTCACTTGTAAAATGGGAACAATACCAACTTCAGAGATCATGGAAAATGTTCTGAATGAGGTGACCTTGAATCTGAGCCTTGAAGAAAAACAAGGATTGTGAGAAGAGGTAATAAAGAAGAAGTGATATATATATATATAGGGGATTGATGCAAAAAATATTGAGGTAGAAGATGGAATATCAAATAAAGGGAATGCCTAATAATCCATAACTCACAAAAGGTGGCCAAAAGAAGATATTGTTCAGGTAATAGTAGGACTAGGTTACCTCTAAGGTTATTTTTCATTCTGTAATGACTTATTTCAGGGATTGTTATATATTTGAACCCTAAAGTTTTCAAAGATAATTACACTTTGATCCAGTACCAATTTAGCTCAATTCAGAAAAGTATTTAAATGCCTATTATGAACACAGCACATAAATAAAAATAAATAAATGAATAAATAATTCAATGAGTAGTCCAGAATTTATATTCTTCTGGGAGAATATGACATGTAAATGATTAAGTAGAGCAGAAAGATAGAGAACTGGGCCTAGAGCCAAGAAGACTTGAATTCAAATCCAGCCTCAGACACTTAGTGTCTATGTTATCCTGGGCAAATTGCTTAATCTCTGTTTGCCTCAGTTTCCTCAATTGTAAAATGGGGACAGTATCAACTTCAGAGAGCATGGAAAATATTCTAAATGAAGTGACCTTAAAGCTGAGTTTTGAAGGAAAACAAGGATTATGAGAAGAAGTAATAAAGAAGGAGTGAATTCTATATATACGGGAATGATGTAAAAATGTTAAGAGGTAGGAGATTGAATACCAAGTAAAGGGAATGCCTTGTAGTCCAATTTTGACCAGAAGATAAGGGTTCATAAAGGGGAGATAAACATGGAAATTGGAAACAGGCTAAGGAGTTTATATCTGATCTTCAAGTGACCTGGGAATCACTGAAGAGTCTTAAGCAAAGGTGTGATATGGGTAGACCTGTGCCTTAGAGAGATTATTTTGGCAACTGTGTAGAAAAAGGATTGAGGAGGGGAAAGACTGCTAGAATGGAGATCAGTTAAGGGACAATCATGGTAGTCCAGAAGAAAGATGATATACTCACAAGGGTAGAGAAAGATGCCAGAAGTGATGAAGAGTTACAAATGTTCTAGATGGTCTCAGCAGCCAAGGAAGTCCAAAAGGGAGAAATTATAACCAGTAGGATGTATCAATGTGTTGCAATGGTACCTATAATCAGGGTACCACTGAACAGATAACCCTCTTCTAACCTCAGATGAGAAATGAAATTTTCCTGCAAACAATCCCATCTTAGCTAGAAGATCAAGAACCAGAAGAGAGCTTTAATGCCATCCAGTCTAATCTCCCCATTTTATAGTCAGGGAAACTGAGGCTCAGAGAAAGGAAGTAAATCAGCCAAAGCCAGACAAGGAGGGATTGTCAGAGCCTGTTTTCAATGCTATGTCCTCTGATTCCAAACTCACTATTTTTCACTATGGCCTGCCATTCTCACCAAAGCCAGGTTTTCAATAGTACCACAAGAGTACACAAAAATCTCAGCTGGGCAGGAACCCAAGGCCCTGGCATCTTCATATCAAGGGTAATGCCAGCAACCTGGGGGCATATGGGCAAAGAGAAAGCAAATACCTTCCCCATTGTCCTCTTGATTCAGTGGCATGCAACCGAGAGTCCTAGAAATTCTGTCAAGCCATGATCCAACTGTGAGAGCACACCGGGGGTGAGGAGGCAACTGGGACATTTAGCTCTCAGATTGACATGCCCATTGACCTTGGGACCACATAGGCTTCCCTCTCAGATTGAGGCTGGCTATCTCCATATATAAACCACTTTCCTCATTTCTTCAGTGTCTCAGATATGCCCCCAAAAGCTCTAGGCAAAAGAACCAAGAGTTCTCCATAGTCAGTAGAAACCCCTCAGATCAGCTTCTCACCCACTATATGCCCTGTATTGTCTTCCACCTTCAAATTCTACTCTGGTTTTTTTCTTCTCTCAGAGACATCTGATAACACAATGGAAAGAGTTCTAGGTCGAGAGCCAAGAAGACTAGAGTTCAAATCCAGCCTCAGATACTTAATAGAAATACTAGAAAGTATTATACACACACACACACACACACACACACACACACACACACACACACACATATATATATATATATATATATATATATATAATGATCCTGGAGAAGTCATTTAATCTCTACTTCAGTTTCCTTAATGGTAAAAGGAGAATGATTATAGAACCTACTCATGAGGTTTCCATGAAGATCAAATGAGATCATATAGTAAAAGTGCTTAGCACAGTGAGTGGTACACAGTAGGCATTATATAAATGCTTATTCCCTTCTCCACTGTGCTGATACATGGTGGGTGACTTCACCAGGCAAATGGACAAACAGGACCCAAAGTACACCAAATGTGAACCCAGCAAATGTTGAACACAAGGATGCAAGACAGAGATTATGATATGTGCTTAAATAACTGCTTCTTTCTGGGACTCCAAGGGGCTAAGCAGGGAGAAGCCATTCTCTCCCCAGCAAGGTGTAGTGGGTGGGGAGCAACTAGATGAGGAGTCAGAAAGATGTGGTCAAATCCCAGTCTCATGCATTCTGGCTGTGTGGCTCTGGAAAAGTCGGTTAACATCTCAGTGCTCCAATCATCTCTCTAGGACAATAAGTTTGAAGGAAGGTGACAATCGACTTGGGTTGAAGAAGTTCCTCATTGAGAGCCCCCTATACCAATGAAATCACAGATACCATCAAAAAAAATAATTGAACAGCAATATGCTGTAGTGGAATCCGGAAAACCTGGGTTCAACTGACAACCCACATACTTACTACCTGAACAACTCAGGGCAAGTCACTTAAATCTGTAGTTCTCAGTTTCCCCATAAATAAAATGAAGCTTCCTTTTTATAGTTTGTTTGCTTTTTAATATTTTGATAACTATATCCCAATACAATTGGTTTCCTCTGTACATTTAAAAACATTATTTAGAGAAGGGGTTCACAGATGTTCCTGGTCTGACAAAAGAGTCCATGACATAAAAAAGTCAAAAACTCACATCCCAGAGCTTATCCTATATCCTCATTTCCCCCAGAAGCTTGCTGAAAGGTGAAGTCTTAATACCCAAATGAATAAATCTCTAAGAGTTAAATATCTAGAACAGGGTGAGACTATATTAAATATCTAGATTTTGAAGTATCTAGAACATAAGAGAAGGAAGGTATTCTACTGAGTAAGCAAGAAAACCTTCAGAGGTCCTTCAAGTCACCCCACTTAGTCTTGTCTCCTCCTGAGAGCATCTCTGCCTTCCTGGTTCTAGGGTAACCTATTTTCTGCTACCCACAAACACCTCCCTTGGGGACCTAGGGAGCTCAGGCTGATAACTGTGATAAAATGCTAACGGAAGGAATGTTGTAACAAAATTTCACTGTGTTTATATCTATGTTCATCTTCTGCAAAACAGGATAAACAAACTAATCTTCCTTTCTGGGTTTTGTGGGGATAACGAACAAAAATTCTGGTTTAAGCAATCTGTTGATATGAAAGGTTCTCCAGACATTTAACAAATCTCCGTGGGAAATCAAGGCCCACTTTCTTATGTCTCCATGAAGTTTTTCAGTGGCCAATACCTTCCCTCTGCAGAACAGTTTACAGCCTTATCATTATTTAGAGTGTGATGCATTTTTCTTTTATTTCATCTCAATCTATATTAGATAATAAATCTTAGTATCTTATACCACAAATGAAAGAACTAAGGGCCTGGGAGATTTTACTTAATCATAGCATCAGAAAATGAGAGATGGAAAGAACTTGAAAGTCATTGAGTCAAACTCCCTCATTCTAAGATTTGGAAACTTTAAGGGACTTTCCCTGGGTTGTACAATAGCTGTGGCAAGATTTGAATTCAGGTTTTCTTTTTAACAAATCCAGCACATTATACACTTCACTTACTCAGCTACCACATAAATTCAAACTTTCACAGTCTTCTATGATCTGTCTCTAAGATGCTGAAGATCATAGAAGATACAGGATGTAGAGTCAAAAAGACTTGAGTTCTAATCTTAACTCAGACACTAGCCATGTCAATCTGGACAAGTTGATTAATTTTTCTCAGCCTCAGTTTCCTCATTTGTAAAATGAAGATAATGAAAGTACCTCCCTCACAGAACTGTTGTGAGGATTAAATAAGAAAACAGTTGTAACATGCTTAATCCAGTGCCTGGTACAATGTAAGTACTATATAATTCACTATTATTATAATTACTATTATTATTATTCTATTTTCTCCCTATTGAAGCATTATAACATATCTAATTGCCCTAAGACCTAATTGGGAAGAACTGAGGTAATATGTGGAAAGTACCTCAGAAACTTTAAAGGATCAAAGCTAAATACATGTTAATGATTACTTTACACACACACACACACACACACACACACACACACACACCTTTTTGTTTTGTTTTTAAACCTCCTTAGACCTCTCTCTGTATGTCTCTTTCTCTGTCTCTCTCTGTCTCTCTGTCTCTTTTTCTGTCTCTCAGTCTCTCTTTGTCTCTCTTCTGTCTCTATCTCTGTTTCTCTGTCTCTGTCTCTATCTCTCTGTCTCTGTCTCTCTGTCTCTATCTCTCTCTGTCTCTGTCTCTCTCTCTGTCTCTGTCTCTCTCTGTCTCTGTCTCTCTCTCTCTCTGTCTCTGTCTCTGTCTCTGTCTCTCTCTGTCTCTCTCTCTGTCTCTGTCTCTGTCTCTCTCTCTCTCTGTCTCTCTCTCTCTGTCTGTCTCTCTCTCTCTCTCTGTCTCTCTCTCTCTCTCTCTCCCTAGAAATTTTATTTGTCCCTCTTTGCCCCCAATAAATAATTTATTTATTGCTAGCATCACTTAAAAAACAATTTGTCTTCCCTCATAGCATCAGGAGTAGTGTTGCATACACAATATGAGCTCAATAAATATCTATCGATTAACTGGGAATACTTGCAAGTAGAGAGATTTCAGTTCCACTGACTCAAGTGATGGAGGCCAAAAAGCATCTGTTGAGATGTGAAAGGTGATTATAATTCCTGCTATCTACAGAACAAAGATTAAACAATCCTTCAGCACTCCCCAAAATTCCCAGACTGCTTGCATATTTTAAAGAGAGAACTAATGAATAAAGAGAGAAATTATTTTTCTTTCTCTCATTTTATTTTATGTTGTTATCTTGCATAAGAGATCCACTGGCATGCAATATTTTTTGGTTAAATTGATGTGTGCACACTGAATATGAAGAAAAGCCATAAAGAGAGATGTTTGAGAAGACTTGTTTGAACTGATGCAGAGTGAAGAAAGCAGAATCAGAAAAATCATATACATGTAAATGAAAAGAACACTAAAATGAAACTGAATCCTACACAATTGCAATGATCAATGCTTTACTAAGAAAAAAAAAAAAAGAAATACATCTCCCTCTTTTTCTTGGAGAGGCAGGGGACTATGGATGCAGAATTTTGCAGTAATCCCAGATGTGGTTGACTTTGCTTAATTGTATATCTTTGTTATAAAGAAAAATTCACTTAGTAGGAAGACAATGATTATGGGGTTTCTTTAGAAGCATTGATAGAACATTGTTTTAAATGAAGAACAACAACAAGAAGAAAGGTTTTAAAATTTCATACATTTCATCTCTCAGGGGCTTACTAGAGATGTTTATTGACTAAAGGAACTGGGATTCTTTTTCAAAGATGAGAAAGCTGAGCGTTAGATTTAGATAGAGGGTAGCAGGTTCATTGTGGAAGAGTTAAGCAAAGTGTTTATTTCATATATACTACGAAGAAGCAACTAATTTAAGAAAGCAAATTTCAAGAACATCTGCCCAGTCTAAATTCAAGTGACTTTAAGGGGAGCAGTTTCAAATTGTAATCAAGGAGTGAACCTGTGATACAAATAGAAACATTTCTTTAAATCCTCAAGAGTCAAGGAAGTAGGTTTGGGATTACACTTATGTAACCTTCCTAAGGTAAAATAACATATAGCAGACAGACTGTATACATAAAAGTATTTCTAAATGCCACTATGTCTCAAATCAAAATATTTTAGAATGGCATTAGAATTCATTGCTAAAAAATTTTATCGGCACTGCCCTCCCTCCAGGATGGGACTCCCTAAAAGGATATCCTGGCATTGACCCATGGTATAGCCTGCAATTTCTGCACTTGTAGAATTGAGGTGAAGGAAGCAACATTGGTCTGTTGCCCCTGGAAACTCTGCCTCCTGCCCTGGCATTCATGGGAATCAGCCTGGTCTGCTTTGTAGAGGTTATATGACCCTGAATGGCTTTTAATGGGGAAAAAGAATCAAACCTCTTATTCTTTAAGAAGTAAAGGAGTCCGCTCTCCATAGTTGATGGTTACTGACATGATATGATTTTAGGGATGTCAAAAAATCATTCCCTTCCCCACCCCTCTCACAAAAAAGGGGGGAAAATCTGCCCCTCCTTACTGATGCCTGAAAATTTTCCATTAGTTTCATTTTGGGATTAACTTGAGTCTTTGTTTTTTTGTTAAAAAACAAACAAATCCCTAAAAGTAACCAGTAAAGTCATTTACATCTTAGTGAAAATAAATTTATCACAACATTTCCTGTGAACAAGTTTTTATAGAGCAAGATAGAGAGAAATAATTTCTATCTTCTGTTCTAAATGATATATTCTTATTTATCCATAATTTCTCTCCTTATATCTTCTTTCAATTATTTTGTTAAGTTTCTCGACCACTTTAAGTGTCCTTTACAATAATATAATTCTTATTTCTGAGGACTTAGTCATTACTATTATTGTATTACTTCTTTCTGGAAATTTCTCTTTTCTTTTGTCTTGTGCTCCCTATCGACATAAAAGTTCTATCAACTCAAGTTCTTTATGGTGGGATTCTTTCTCTATTTGCTCATTCTTCCAGTTTTACTTCCTAAATTTGGATTATTTGTTAGGGCTTCTATAAGGAATGTCTGGGCCATGCTTGTATCCTCCTGGGTCCTACTGCTGCTTTCTCCAGCATGTATATGGATGTATTATCCTTAGATCTCAAGAACAGCTCAGACCGAGAACCTACAGGCTTTCAATATGTCCAAAGCGGTCTGACCCAGGGTTGAGTACAAATGCTGATGTTCTGGTAAGAGTTCTACACTTCCTAATGTAGATTTTGGTCTGAGTAACACAACCATAAGTCTGTTCTTCACTGAAGTTCCAGTAAACTGCAACAGATTCAACCAGCTAGAAAGTTCTACAAGTTTAAAACAACAGAACCACAAGTTCCCATTATTTGGTTTCTGATTTCTGCCCTGGTTATTTCACTCTGTAGACTGGGCTGGAGACTGGATCTGAGACCCATCTGCTCCCAGCATCAAAGCCACCCAGTGTTGCTTACTTAATAGACAATCTGTTTTCTGCCCTGGACCACCAAGCCTCGGTGCAGTTCTCCAACATAGTCCTGCATTGGATCTTTGATCCAACATTGAGTCATGAGCAACAGAACTGACACCTGTTCTTATTCCCTGCACAAGTCCAGCCCTTCTGTGCTCACTCTGGGGCATCTTCTGGCCCTAGAGCAAAACTCAGGCAAGCTGTGGTTCAGTTCCCAGGATCTGTGTATTCCAGTCCTGGCTAGAAGCCATCCCCTATGTTCACAGATTTCTGTCTCCTCATGCTGACATGGACTGGAAAAATGACCTGATGTGATTGATTTTTTTTTCTTTCCATTTCCCAGTCAGGACTCAGTCCAATTCATTTTCTAGATCTCCATAGAGCAGTTGTCTGGGAGAGCTCAAGTTGTACATATTTTTGCTACTTTGAAATCTTGGCTGGTCTCCCTCTGACTTTCTTTTATTCTGTATCATCTCATCATTGTATTGGGGCTTTGTTTGTTTATTTGCTCGTTTCTTCTGATGACTTTTCTGTAGTTTTTCTTATAGGAATTTTTCATTCCCCTTTTTTTGTTTGTTCTCTTACTTTACTTGGAGCATTTCTTGTTATTTCAAAGTGAGGAAAGGGAGCTAAACTTAGAGTTGTTCCCTCATCTATCTTGCTAGAAGTTCTATCATTTATGTGATTATTATTTAAAACATAGATTATGTTCTCTTTTCAGAGTAACAACAAATTTCTTTGTCTTGCCTCTTCCTATCTCTTCATTCCATATACTTATAACGTTTTGTTGTTTTTTGGTTTTGGGGTTTGGGGTTTGGGGTTTTTTTAATAGTATAGGGTTCTCTTAATCTTCCAATCTTAGAAGAATATAAACTCCTTGAGGGCAGGGACCAATTTTTTTTTGTTTTGTATTACTAGTACCTAATGCAATGTTTTATACACAGTAGCTGATTTATAAATGTAGGTTGAGCTAAACTGAAGAAAGGTTTCTATACTGGCCATCTGAAGAGGCATGGGGAAGAATACCACTGAGGAGAACAAAGGATTGGGTGAGGCTTTGTCTGCTTTACAGAATTACTAAATCTGGCTCTGGAAGAAAATTATTCAAGATATTCCCACGTCTCCCCATTATTTGATATTACTTTGATCAAAAAAATTAATAATAGAGCTAAAGACTGAAAATAGCTAAAACAGACCTGGTTATTTTCAGTCTTCAACTTGAATAAAATATCACATACTGAAGAGTGTCATTCAGGAAACAAAGACTGTGCATCCCTCCAGACTATCCTTCTAAACTAGGAGGCAAAAATCCAAGGGCCATCGGCAATCAGAGCTATTTCTTGATGGTTTGCATTTCCTTCCTCGAAACTGGCTCTAAGTATGTATCACAATGCAGTATTTTCACTTTTTTGTTGTTGTTTTCTTGCATTTTGTTTTCTTTCTCATTTTTTCCCTATTTGATCTGATTTTCCTTATGCAGTATGATAAATGTAGAAAAATGTATAGAAGAATCACACTGTTTAACATATATGGGATTATTTGCTGTCTAGGGGAGGGGGTGGGGAAAGGGAGGAAGAAAAAAATTTGGAGCTCAAGGTTTTGCAAAGGTGAATGTTGAAAACTATCTATGCAAGTTTTGAAAATAAAAGGCTTTAATTTAAAAAAAATTCAAAAAAAAAAAAACCTAGCTCTAACATTTTAAACCATAAGCGAGGAGGGAGACAAAAGAAAAGAAAATGTTAAGAAAAACAGGAAGAAGCAAGAGGAGAGCAAAAATCCCAACTAATCATGACCCAGAATACTCTATGCCCATAAACCCCCAGGCTCCCTGCATCCTGATAAGATATGCTCAGGAGAGTGCTGGATGCTGTTTTGCCTGATTAATTCAACATCGTTCAGTAGAGGTGAGTCCAAATGGCTAGAAAACAACCAAATGATTATCACAGAGCTCTCTGCAGAGTGTTTAAAAATGAATTTTTATGACACATTCCCCAAGTCTACCTGAAAACATCAAAGGAACTCTGAGCAGTGGGCAAACTTTCCAGTGAATATTGTGTTATGGGCAGGGTGAAAATCAAGGCTTCCCTCCCCCTTATCCCAACCCGTCTCCTTAGAGCATAAGAGAATAAATCACAAAGCTAAAAAGAAAAAAAATAATGAAGACACATGGTACCATTCCTGAAGATCCATCATGTGTCTGCCAGTCATTGATATAAAGAGGATCATTAATCAGACCTCCAATTATCATCTTTTGATTATATGCTTATAGGGGAAACCCAAATGTATTCATGTCCCCTCTGTCCCTTTACAATAATGATTTTCTTTTTTTAACCTCAGAAGCCTAATGATGGACAGGCTCCTGTACAATGAACTTCAGGCAAAAGGAGTTCCCAACTCAGGATCAAAACACTTCTTTTAATCTGTCCCAAGCAAAGGAAGTAAGACATTTGGCCTTTTTTCACACTAGTGTCTCAGCATTGAACTATGCTCCAACTTACTGCTCTGCTTTATTACCATTCTGCTATTTTCCACATATCACAACCACCCAATTTTCCTATTCCCAGGGTCCCTTTTCATTTTAGCCCTTCATAATCCCAGAATTTTGCTTTCCGTTTTCCTTCACTGGCTTTTCTCATTCCACAAACACCTACTATGCACAAGGCCATGCTCCCTCCCTTTCATTCTACTCCCCCAATCCTTTCTCTCTCTGTCTCTCTGTCTCTGTCTCTCTCTCTATCTCTCTGTGTCTGTCTCTTTGTCTCTGTGTCTATCTCTGTCTCTGTCTCTCTGTTTCTCTCTCTCCTTCTCTCTTTCCCCCTCCCTCTTTCTCTCTCTGTCTCTGTCTGTTTCTCTTTGTCTCTGTGTCTATCTCTGTCTCTCTGTTTCTCTCTCTGTCTTTCCTCTCTCTTTTCCCCTCCCTCTCTCTCTTTTCCTTTCTCTCTCTCTCTCTCTCTCTCTCTCTCTCTCTCTCTCTTTCTGTCTCTGTCTCTCTCTTTCTCTGTCTCTGTCTCTGTCTTTCTGTCTCTGTCTCTTTGTCTCTCTGTTTCTCTCTCCTTTTCTCTCTTTCCCCTTCCCTCTCTTTCTCTCTCTGTCTGTCTCTATCTCTCTCTCTGTCTGTCTCTGTTTCTTTGTCTCTGTGTCTATCTCTGTCTCTCTGTTCCTCTCTCTGTCTCTCTCTCCTCTCACTTTTCCCCTCCCTCTCTTTCTCTCTCTTCTCTCCCTCTCTTTCTCTCTCTCTCTCTCTCTCTCTCTCTCTCTCTCTCTCTCTCTCTCTCCAGCTCCAATCCTTTCCTTCTCTTTTATTTCTCTTTTAATGTCTATATCACTAACTACCATTCCCAAATTCTTCACTTTAGTGTGGATATGGTAATGGAGATAGTGACTGCCTGTTGTGTGTACATTGTAATGACGACAGTGATCTTTGCTTGTACGCTTTAAATTGCCAGTGAAAAATTCTCTTCTACCATAGGGATGCTCTGTGTCTGAACTTTAACCCTTTTCTGTCTCATCCATGACTTTAAAGGACTCAGAAATTCCACTTTGATCACTGAGGTCTAACGGGCAGACTTTAGAAGATGTCTTCTCAAGGCTCTCTTCTTTCCAGCTCTGCCTCTCATCACTATTTAACCAGGCCAGGCTTAAAACCCTGCAACAAAGCCTGTTAGGCTTCAATCCCCATGGGGAGGAGAGGGAGAGAGGAGGAGAAAAGAAAAAAGGGAAAGAAAGGGAGTGGGGTGGGAGGGAAGAAATCTCAATGCAAAATAAAGTTATATGTATTGGGTTTTATGAAACACATCTGACCAGCTGTTCCCTGGAACAAAGGACTTGATGCTTTCCTGGGATGCTAATTTGGATTTTCATTAAAATTTAAACAAGCACAACACATCTCATCCTGACCAAACTTGCTACTTCCCTTATTTTCCCTAAGTCTGTATTTCATTTCTGCTGACAGCAACATAATTTAGCCTTCCTCACGTAACTTATTTGGGCTAGGATGCCATTTCCAAGATTTGTTCACTTCAGCTGTTTCATTTTATTTTCACTGCTTCATTCTTCTTGCCTCTGCACCCAGATGCTTATTAAATAACCCACCAAATATGCCGTTAGAGGATCCTGAATATATATTTATAAAGATACTCAAGATACAATTATGTGTCAGAACCAACCTAGTAAGAATAAACAAGGGAAAAAATTTGGTAGGGAAAAGAAACAAGGATCTTTTGCCCAGACAATGGTTATGCCATGATATGATAACATCTGACTGAAGACAAAAGCACTATGGCTTTATCAATATCACAAATTCACCTTCTATTATTAATAGCTCTCAGATATGCAGTCCTTTACCATTTTAAAAGTGCATTCTTCACACCAACCCTGTGAGGTGGACAGGATGGTATTATGTGAGAGAGAGACAAAGACAGAGACAGAGAGAGATTGGGAGAGAGAGGAAGTGAACTGACCAAAAGAGAGACACAGAGAGAGAGAGAGCGACAGAGACAGAGAGACAGACAGCGAGAGAGAGAGAGAGAGAGAGAGAGAGAGAGAGAGAGAGAGAGAGAGAAGAAAAAGGGAGAAAGGGAGAAAGAGAAGGGAGGGATGGAGATAAAAAAGATAAAGGAGGTAAAGGAGATGGAGAGTTAGAGGGGAAAAAAGATGGAGGGAGACACACAGAGAGAAGGGGAAAGCAAAGCAGCCAAACAGAGACAGACAGAGATAGGGAAGGGGGAAGGAGGGAGGGAAAAGAGAGAAAGGGGGAAGGAGAGAGACTTACAGGTGGGGAGAGAGGGGAGGAAGGTAGGTGGGAGGGAGAAAGAGAGAAAGGAGGAGGAAGGCATACAGGAGAGAGAGCAAGAGACACAGAGAGAAAGAGAGAGAGAGAGAAAAGAAAGAGAGAGGCAGAGATAAAGACAGAGATGACAGACAGAAAGAGACAGAAACAGAAAGAGACAGAGATAGACAGAGACAGAGACAGAAAGAAACAGAGACAGAAAGAGACAGAAGAATGACAGAAACAGAGAAAGGGAAGGACAAAAGACAGAGACAGGAAAAGATAAGGGAAAGAATAAGGGAGGAAGAAAAGAGGATTTGGAGGAAGTGAAGAGAAGAAGAGTTGGAGGAAGAAAAAGGGAGCGAGGGGAAACTGACAGCCGGACAGAGGGAGGGAGAGAGGGGGGAGAGAGAGGAAGGGAAGAAGAGAGTGGGACAGATTGAGAGAGACAGAGACAGAGAGAAGAAGAAGAAGAAGAAGAAGAAGAAGAAGAAGAAGAAGAAGAAG
>JAJPUD010007173.1:13952-28698 GCA_023553655.1 Myrmecobius fasciatus | reverse complement strand
AGAAGAAGAAGAAGAAGAAGAAGAAGAAGAAGAAGAAGAAGAAGAAGGGAAGGAGGGAGGAAGGGAAAGAAAGAGAAAAAGAAGGGAAAGGAAATAAAGACCTAGAGAAAAAAGGATGGAGGGAAACAAACACAAGAGAGGGGAAAAGCAAAACATCCAGATGGAGAGGGAAGCACAGAAGAGAGAGGGAGGGAGGATGGAAGAGAGACAGAGAGAAAGAAAGGGGGAGAAGGAAGGGAGAGAGAAAGAAGGGAAAGAGGGGTAGAGATAGAGACAGAGAGGATATTTAAGTATTTAAATGTGGGGGATACAAATGCTAGCAAACAGTAGAGTCGCTATCATTCAGGAGTTCATGTTCTAATAATAGAATAAAACACAAAAAGGGGATACTGAGGTGGGGAGAGAGAAAAAGCTAGTGAGCAGGTAGAGAAGAATTAGAAATCTAGAGAGAGTGTAGCCAGGAGTAAGATGGGGTGGCTGGGACACCTCCTGAAATGGCAATCTGGGCCAGGGATTCACAGATCATGATAAGTGAGCCTTAGAGCGGAGATTTCTCCAAGGTGGACAGGCAGCCACAGGCAGTGACATACCTATCTAGCAGTCACCTCTCACTTACTATACAGTAATTTACATATCCCAATACTTTAAACCAATGGCAGAATTCAGGTTACAAAACTGTATTTACAAAAACTCAGTGTTTATATTAATTTCAGGAACAACTCTTTCACATAAATTAGAAGCATACAGTATTTGGGTCAATTCCTAATCCCTTTGTGTACGTGAAGTAATCTATTCTCTGTCCATTTCAGTCTCTCCCACAGAAATTCTATAACACAATCTCTATATCCTTGTCCCCCACCATCAGTATAATAATAAAAAGACTTTTGGGAATATACACTTTGGTCTTTTCTATTTCTATGCTTCTAATGCCTTATATGGTCTTGGCTCTCCTGTGCCTATTAGAGAGAACTGCTCTTTTATGTGTGGGATTCCAAAGAAAACAGAGATCAGCAGTCTATGGCACATAATTATTCTCTGGGTCTTCCTCATCTGTAGCCTCATTATTCTCAGTCTTATTCAAAGACTGGCTCCTCCAAGCACTACACAAAGTCATACAAAACCAAGATATTAAAGGACGTGGGAAAGATGAAATTTAAGGCAGATCTGGATTTCTACTTGTAAAGCACAGAATGAGAGGAAATTTGTTCAATGTTGTGGAAAGGGAAGGGAATTTGGTGTGGCAAGATCTGGGTGTGAATCCTGGCTGATCTGTCCCAGCTGAGTGACAGGGCAAACAGAATCTTACAGGGCTTTAATTTCCTCCTCTGAAAAAAATGAGAATACTTCTCTCTGCCTCACCAGGTTGTTATAGGGAACATGCTTTGTAAAAGATTAAAAGACTATATAAATGTGAGCTCTTTTAAAAAAAGTCAAGAGAAGCCTGGGTGGAACAGAGGACCAGAGTTCACAACAAACCCTAGCACAACTAGTGGGAGCACTTCTTGACTATGTGACATCGGGTAAGTCACTTACTTCTGTGTTTCAGCTCCCTTTCTATTAAAAAAAAAAAAAAGGAATACCGATTAGATGTCCTTTGAGTTCCCTTTAAATCTTATATTGTTGTTCAGTTGTTTTACAATCAGGTCTGACTCTTTGTGACATTCATTTGGAGTTTTCTGTGTATTTTTTTGGTTTCCCAGTTCCTTCTCCAGCGCATTTTTTTCAGATGAAGCAACTGAGACAAACAGGGTTAAATGACTAGTGTCTGAGGTCAGATTTAAACTCAAGAAAATGAGTCTTCCTGACTCCAGTCTCAGCACTATCTACTGCACTTACCTAGCTGCCAGTTTCAATTTTTTTATTAATACTTTTTATTTGCAAAACATATGTATGGGTAATTTTTCAACATTGACCCTTACAAAGCTTTCTGTTACAAATTTTCCCCCCTACTCCTCACCCCTCCCCTAAATGGCAGGATATCCACTACATGATAATTATGTAGAATACTTAAGAAATCGAATATATGTATAGTTATTGCATCATTTTTTGTGCAGGAGAAATCATATCTACAAGAAAGAATAATCCAATAAAGGAAATACAATGCAAGCAAACCTCAATAGAGAACATGAAAATGTTATGTTGTGGTCCACATTTCACATCCCTCTCTCTGGGTGTATATGGCTCTCTTCACCGAACAATTGGAACTGGTTTGAAGCATTTCATTGTTGAAGAGAGTGATGTCCATTAGAACTGATCCTCATATAGTATTGTTGTTACCGTGAATAATGATCTCCTGGTTCTGCTCATTTCACTGAGCATCAGTTCATGCAAGTCTCCCCAGGCCTCTCTGAAATCGTCCTGCTGGTCGTTTCTTACAGAGCAATAATATTCCATAACATTCATATACCATAATTTATTCAGCCACTCTCCAAATGATTGGCATCCATTCAGTTTCCAGTTTCTAGCCACTACAAAAAGGGCTGCCACAAACATTCTTGCACATGTGGGGCCCCTTCCTTCTTTTATGATTTCTTTGGGATATAAGCCCAATAGAAACACTGCTGGGTTAAAGGGTATGCACAGTTTGATAACTTTTTGAGCATAGCTCCAAATTGCTCTCCAGAATAGTTGGATCCGTTCACAGCTCCACCAACAATGCATCAGTGTCCCAGTCTTCCCACATCCCCTCCAACATTCGTCATTATCTTTTCCTGTCATTTTAGCCAATCTGACAGGTGTGTAGTGGTACCTCAGAGTTGTCTTAATTTGCATTTCTCTGATCAATAGTGATTTGGAGCACCTTTTCATATGATTATAAATAGTTTTAATTTCATCATCTGAAAATTGTCTGTTCATATCCTTTGACCATTCATCAATTGGAGAGTGGCTTGAATTCTTATAAATATGAGACAATTCTCTATATATCTTAGAGATGAGACCTTTATCAGAACCCTTAAATGTAAAGATGATTTCCCAATTTGATGCTTCCCTCCTAATCTTGTCTGCATTAGTTTTGTTTGTACAGAAACTTTTTAGCTTAATATAATCAAAATTATCTATCTGGTGTTCAATTAAGAGTTCCAGATCTTCTTTGGACATAAATTTATTCCATCTCCACAGGTCTGAGAGGTAAACTATCCTATGTTCCTCTAATTTGGTTATAATATCACTCTTTATATCTAGATCATGAACCCATTTAGATCTTATCTTGGTGTGTGGTGTTAGGTGTGGATCCAGCCTTAATTTCTTCCAGACTGGTTTCCAATTTTCCCAGCAATTTTTGCCGAATAGTGAGTACTTATCCCAAAAGCTGGGGTCTTTGAGTTTATTAAACACTAAATTGCTAACATTATTACCTAGCTTGTCCTGATATCCTATCCTATGCCACTGATCGACTGCTCTATTTCTCAGCCAGTACCAAATGGTTTTGATTACCGCTGCTTTATCATATAGTTTTAGATCTGGTACAGCAAGGCCACCTTCATCTGTCTTTTTTTTCATTAATTCCCTTGAAATTCTTGACCTTTTGTTCTTCCAAATGAACTTTGCTACTTGCCAGTTTCAAATTAATGTTATATTCAAATCATATTGAAATTTTATATCAAACGGATTAAAATTTTCATTTCTTGGCAAATTAGTGGTGTTCTATGTACATGATGATGGGCACAAAGAAAAGTAGGTTATAATCTCCTTGAAGACAGGGACCCTGACTTAAATATCCTTGTCCATCCACATTATTTATAATATTGTTGGCTGAATGAATACCTTTGTAACATTTCTCACAAAGCCCCTTTTCTGTACTGGGCTACTGCCACCCATTCTGGTGCATACCCTCCTCACTTCACTCTTGAGACTACTGCAATGGTCCCCCCACTCCTATCTAGCTTCCACTCAGCTGTCAAAGCTATCTTTCCTAAGTGCAGGTCTAACCATGGCAACACCTATCAAAGAAACTCCATAGATACGCTATCTCCTATTGGATTAAATATAAACTCCTCTATTTGGTTTTTAAAACCCTTCACCCATTACCTTACCACCTTTCTTAGATCTTATACTCCCTTCCTCCCTGAGACTCTGATCCAAGCCACAGCTACTTTCCTTGCTGTACCTGGAATCAGACACCCTACTCCTAATTCCAAAGATTTTCACTGCCTGGGACTCATACTTGAAATTTTCTCCCTCCTCAAGTCTGTCCCCTCCATTAGAAGATAAATTTCTTGAGGAGAGAGATTGTCTTAATTATATTTGTAACCCCAGAGCTTAGCACCATATTTGGTACTTAGCATTCAATAAATGATTTATCTATGTATCTATCAATACGAGACACTCATGAATATAACTTTTTTAAATGCAAATTTTTTGTCATCAAATTATTTTAATAACAGCTGACATTTCTATGGTGTTCTCAGGCTTGCAAAGTGCTTTATATACATTATCTTTTTAAATGTAAATAGTATTTACTTTTTCCAATTACATGTAAAGATAGTTTTCAACATTAATTTTCATAAGATTTTGAGTTTCACTTTTTTCCTACATCCTTCCCTTCTTCCTCCCCAAGACAGCAAGTAATCTGATAAAGGATGTACATTGCAATCATGTTAAACATATTTCCAAATTAGTTATGAACATGTTGTGAAAGAAGAACCAGAACAAAAGGAACACAGACAGAGATACAATAAAAAAAAAACTGAAAATAGTATGCTTCAACCTGCATTCAGACTCCATCAGTTTTTTTCTCTGGGTGTATAAAATATTTTCCATTATGAATTTTTTGGAATTGTCTTGAATCACTGCATTGCTGAGAACTATCATAGTAAATCATTGTATTATCTACAATGCTCTCCTAGTTCTCACTTCACTCAGCATCAGTTTGTTTAAATCTGTCTAGGGTTTTTTGAAATCTACCTGCTCATCATTTCTTATAGCATAATGATATTATATTATATTATATCCACATACCACAATTTGTTTGGCCATTCCCCAGTTGTTGGGAATTCCCTCAATTTTCAATTCTTTCCCACCACAGAAAAAGAGCTGCTACAAATATTTCTGTATATGTAGGTCCTTTTCCCTTTTTAATGATTGCTTTGGTTTACAGACCTAGTAGTAATATTGCTGGATCAAAGGGTATGCACAGTTTGATTGTCCTTTGGGCGTAGTTCCAAATTGATCTACATAATGGTTGGATAAGTTTAGGACCCTACTAACAGAAATGCAAGTATTTTTAATGCCAGGTAATTTGCTGTCCATCGTCCTGTGGTTTTGTGGCAAATAAAGTCCCACTTGTTATAAAATGAATATTCAAAATCATCAATAAACAATTATTCCCTTGTGATTCAGGGTGCATATATGGGCTTGTCTGAGCTTTAATGCAAAGACAAGATAATTCTACCCTCAAGGAGCAAGTTCTACCACTTTACTAGCTATATATCCTTGAAAAGAACATGTCACCATTCTCTGATTCAGTTTCCTCATCTGAAAAAAAAATTGAAAATGCTAGTTGCACAAAGATAGTTTGGGACCAAATGCTTTGTAAACTGTATACTAAAGAAATAAAAATTATTATCCAAATTTCACTGGAATAAGATGATTTCTCCAAGCCCAGAGCTGATGTGATCTGTAAACAAAATATTTAAATGCATGAGAGGAAGCTCACAGTTGAAAGGAACTCTTGGAAAAGACACATAATCACCCCTCATCTGTTTTCTAAATTGGGTTTTCTTAAAGCACCTGCTTCTGTAGTGACTAGAGCATGGCTCAATTCAGAACATGGCTAGCCTGTTCTTTCCTTACATATTACCCTTAATCCTAGCCAGGTTTCTTTCCAGTGGGTGCTGCTGATCACAATGTTCTAAATAGGAAAATATGAATGGACCAACATAAACCTGACCCAGATGACAAAAGAATTTGTTCATCTTGTCTACCATAAAGTAACAGGTTAGTGGAGATATCTCTATATAGGAAGGAAAATCCCTAATAAAACTCATCATTTGAATTTAATTTAATTCAACAAACTTATTAAGAACCTATTACATGGGGCAGCTAGGTGGCGCAGTGGATAGAGCACCAGCCCTGAAGTCAGGAGGACCTGAATTCAAATTTGATCTCAGACACTTAACATTCCCTAGCTGTGTGACCCTGGGCAAGTCATTTAACCCCAATTGCCTCAGCAAAAAAAAAAAAAAAAAGAACCTATTACATACAGAGGCAGCATTCTGTAGTGGATAGAAAACTATACTTGGGAGGAGAGAGACCTGGCTTCAAGTAAATTGCAGGAAAAATGTCCATCATCACTGATAGAAGCAGTTTCCTCACCTAGAAATTCCCTTCACCAATGAAATCACATCTGATTACTATCCCTAACATGTGGCATTTATTATTTCTCACCAGGCACTGTAACACTAAATTTCACCCCAGTCTCCTTCCAGGTCTGGAGTCAGAATTAAATCAAAGTTGTCATTGTTCCAGGACAGGATGTTTCTATCCCTTATGGCTCCACGTACCACCTCTCAACCCTAATATTCCTGCCTGGACACCAGTCCCCTATTATCTAAGCTCCTTGAAGGCAAGAACTATATTGACTTGTATTTATATACTGAGTACAATGTTAGCGCTAATGCTAACTTTATTGTTGTATGTTGTTCATGTTAATGCTAGCCCTTAATGGTCATTACTGCTTTTTCCTTTCAATCACCATTAATCCAATGTGAGAAGTGCTGTAATATGCATGAAGACAGGTGGGTGAAATATGGAAGCACCTTAGGCAAGTCACCTCCTATCTAGACCTCAATTTCTTCTGTAAAATGAGAGGCTTAATCCAGCTCCAAATAGTTCTGAAAGTCTCCCACTCCTACCCCAAGCCACGCCGCTGAAACGCTGGACAATACCAAAGCATTCCTTTCCCCTTCTTCTTCTGTATCCCCATCTGTCACCCAGCTGTACCTCAAGGCTCTCCTAACACACAGTAACTTGAGACTTAATTAAATAACACTGGTAAAGACACCATATAAAATTTTTATTACTGTATTAAGTTTGCTTCAGCCCCAAGAGACCGAGTTCTTCCTGAATCTGCCAAGCATTTCTGCTTTAGGGTTTGAAAGGGGAGGTTCAGTGTGTGCCCTGAGTGGATATTAAAAAGTAATCGTGACCCATCAGAGAATGAGGATGACCTGTTTGAGGAAAGGAAGTGAACTGTGGCACTACATTCTACTTGTGAAATAGGACAACCACAGCGAGCTGTGGCCCCAAACTGCCCTAGGCAAGAGGGAAAGAAAGTCTGCAACGATCTGCTCATTTTCAAACTCCACGAATGTCTTTTCACTAAACAATATTTTTAAACCACCAAAGAACAGGCAGGGCTTGGAACAGACCTCCACGATTTCCCTCTGGACCACAAACAAGGTTTCCAAATTGCTTTCCAGGAAATGCAGAGATTAACATTCTAAGAGAAACCTCAAAAAAAGTGTGGTCCCCGCTTCATTAACAACCAGGTGCGGAGCAACACTGCAAAGCAGAGTTCCCGGGATCATTTACTACTACCCTGTAGCACGCTTCGCAGCTTATTTCGAATTTCAGTAAAAGGGAAGCCCCATATATGGAGAGGAACGGACCCCAGCTCAAAGGCTGTGGGAGGAAGCTGAGGGGCCGCTGTCCAGCACTGGGGCATGGAGTCTCGAGGACTTGATACTGCTTCTGTGGCTTCTCGTGGAAGGAAAAAAAGGAAAAGGAAATCGAAAGACCTTACGAGTCAGAGTTCTGCCAGGCCCCTTACTTTATAAATGGGGAGGAACCGGGCCCCCACCTCTTCAAACAAATGTTTTCTAGGACATCACTGGGTTCCCAACCACATGCCGAGTGTCAAAACACAGACCTGAGAAGGTGTCAGCATCGGCCAAATTGATGAGAGGCCACGGGACGCCTACAGGAAACATTCTGATTATTATCCCCGCTGAACCCTAGAAACCAGAAATAAATAAATAAATAGCGAGTGAGTGACCTTGGAGATGTCATTTTGCTCCTGCTGGGGCTCAGCTGTAAGGGGGGGGAGGGGAAGTCCTGTCACGCCCTCTCAGCCAGATCTGACAGACTGATAGAATCCTGGGCTGAGCCTTTCAGTTACTTGTCCCACTGCTTCAGTAATCCATGCTAAAGTTATTTCAACTGAGGGAGGGGGATGGGAAGGGGGGCGGAGTGCCGAGAGAAAACAGTTGTGACATAGGAACCAAGTTTTAATTGCAGAGAGATTAATAATAAGTGTTAGAAGGGACATGAGCTCAGCTGAAGGAAAGCCTCAGACTAAGCACCAGATCTCATTTTTAAAACTAATGGGAAATGCAAACAGCACAAGAGATGCTCCAAGCTGCACATTTTTAATAAGAAAACGCCCACCCAGACACGGCGGGGAACAAAGACCCAATAAATTAATTAAGAATGGCGTCACCTTGACAAATGGTGTTATCCCCGCATCAATTTAATTTCCTTTTATGAAAAAAATCAAAAATAAAAAGAACCATCAGGCAAGGGAGTTATTGATTATCCCCAGAGCTACTGTTGGATGTATTCAGTGAAGAGATTGAGATATGAATTGGGTTTCACAGAGAAACAATTAGGAAAGCTGATCACTTGGGCCGAAGAAGGAGGTGATAAAGTAGAGAAAATGGGAACCCCCTGGAGAAAAGTACAAGGGAGCCATTATCCATATTGATTGAGAGAGGGCTACTTTTGCATGAACAACAAAAAATCCCAACCTTGAGACTTGTTCTTCTGAAATATTTGCTTAATGATTTGAAGGCATTGGAGCCCCAGCACAGATTAAAAGAACAGGTAATTATCTTCCAAGATAGCTCAGTTCTTGATTGTTGGGTGGTTTTGTTTCCATCTAAATTTACTGTGCTGTTCTCAGAGTGCTTAGTTGAGGATATTTCAATATCACTTAGAAAATTAGGGAAAAAAATACTGTTTCTATCATTGCTGTTGTTGTCCTTGTTGAATGCATGAAAGTTCTCCTCTTTGAGTCTTCTTCCTAAAAACTGAGGATACAACTCAAAATTTCACGATTGAGTCCTTCTGCAATATTCCCCTCCAACTAAGAGTCAAAATCAGAGGATTTACATAAATTCTGGCTCTGATCTCATACAGGTCAAATTTCTCTAAGCCTCAGTTACTTTGATTGTCAAAACTAAATAGTTTCTGCAATCCCTTCTGAATAACATCTTGTAACCTCAGATCAAGCTGCCTCCTACAAAAAGACTTTCTTTACTCCCTCAGTTATTAATGCCCCTTCATGACTGTACTTTTTGAATACAATCTTTTTCTTTGTGAACACTTTATCTTCTCCTAGGACAGGTGTTCTTAATCTTTTTTTGAGTTATTACCCTTTTGGCAGTCTGGTAAAACTTGTGAACTTGTTAAC
This sequence comes from Myrmecobius fasciatus, assembly GCA_023553655.1. Lineage (NCBI taxonomy): Eukaryota > Metazoa > Chordata > Mammalia > Dasyuromorphia > Myrmecobiidae > Myrmecobius > Myrmecobius fasciatus. The sequence continues at coordinate 19,286 of JAJPUD010007173.1, read as the reverse complement.
TTTTACCAAAAAAATAAATTTTATGCATTTAAAATGTATAAAATGAAATATATATGATTATGAAGGAAATAAATTATGTTGAAAGAATTTTTTTCTCCATCCAAATTTACAGACCATAGTTTAAGAATCCCTGTCCTGATGGGATGTGAGCTCTTTCAGGAAAAAGGACCATATCATTTTTATATCAATGCTTAGCACATAGCAGCAATTAATAAATGTTTATTGACTGATGGATTGATGGGTCTTGAAATAATATTAGTAATAACTCTTGAGATTTGTATCATATTTTCACATCTATTTTCCCAAGTTCTTTTGTGAGTATCACAATCACCTCAGGAAGCAACAAGGACATTTATTTGTATCTCTGTTTTTCAGTCTAACAGCTAAAAGAATTCAGAGGTGAGAGGAATCTGATTAAAGAAATCAGAGAAAGATAACTAAAGAAAGTAACCCAAGCTGGTCCTTGAAGGATGACTATTTCACCAACAAAAGATGGGGACCTGAGTTCTGTAAGGCTCATGCTGAGAATTCAAGGAGTCTTTTGGTTCCCAATGCATTTTTCTGTCTATGCCTAGCCACTGCTATCTAAAAATAAAAGTTGCCTGGATTTCAATTGATTCATCTTAACCTTCCTAATGTCATTGTAACAGGGACACAGAATTCATTAGTGGGTAATTAAAGTGACAGTCTTCTGCATTGGTGTAGACTCCTTTTCTTTTATCCCTATCCCTTAAGAGGACAGAGTTTGTGTTGGGGGAAGGGAAGTAAGATACAGGTTCCTTCATCTCTGCCTGGACCAGTTGAAGTAGAATAACTAATAAAGGGCATTGATTTACTTCCCTTCACTTCAAAGCCCTTGCTTTAGTCAACTAACTGGTCTGCTGTCTGTTTACTGTGGGCCTCTCCTTATCACTGTTTTCTCTAGTAGGCCTGTGTTTACATGCCAACAACACTGATAGAAATCCACTTCAAGAAAGACCGCCCCCCCCCTACAAAATGAAAAATCCAGAAAGTCCAAGGGATGTCTCTTAAGGTTAAATGATTCCCTAACCCTAGGACCCCTGGAAGAACAATACCATCTGCTCCACCAGGATCAATAGGTTAGGTCAGGCCAAACAAGAAGCTAAACTCCATGGAGCAAACCAAGAAATAGACTACTTATTGTTAATTCAGGGCATCCTGATATACCTTAGAGATAATTTGAAGGTGGATAAAGCATCTAGAAATAAAATGTTAGAAATGTAGAATAAATTTAGAATAGAATATTAGAGCTGGAAGAGACCCTACAAATCACATCATGAAATTCCCTCATTTTATCCACATATGGGGAAACAGAAACCCAGTTCATTAGGGCAGCTAGGTGACAGAGTGGATAGAGTGCTCATCCTGAAAGCAGGAAGACACATCTCTCAGTTCAAATCTGGCCTCAGAAACTTAGTAGCTATGTGACTCTGGGCAAATCATTTGCCCTGTTTGCCTCAATTTTCTCATCTGTAAAATAAACTGGAGAAGGAAAAGGCAAACTACAACCAGTAGCTTTGCCAAGAAAACACTAAGTGGGGTCATAAAGAGTCAGACATGACTGTAACAACAAAATAATTAACAACAGTAACAGGAGGCTGATCCTGCACCCTCTGACTACAGAGCCAAGTGCTCTTTCTGCTAAGATTTCACTGAGGGAAGAGGGTTATGACAGATCATCAGTTAACTTTAGTATGTCATAAATATATAGTTATAGTTATATCAACAAAAAAGTCAACAGTGAGAGTCCTATCTCACTCCTCCTAAACAATCTAAGCAAAAAAAATTAATCTAACAGTCCAAAAAGTATTGGATCAAAATCAGGGACCAGAATTGAAAGGGGCTTTAGCACTCATTTTAGTCTGATTCTTCCTCATTTTACACATGAGGAAAATAGGACCAGAGACTTGCCCAAGAATACTCAAAGACACAAAGTGACTAGTAGCAAAACCAAATTATAATCTAAGTATTCTGCCTTCAAGTAGAAGGCTCTTATAACTATAGCCTCTCCAAGCTTCAGATTAATGAAACAAGATTAATAATGTCTACATCAACTACCTCTTGAGATTCTTGGAGGACAAAAAAGAAAAGTTCTCTACATACTATAAAGTTCAATATGAGGGTAAACTATTATAATAATTATTATCATGATTGTCTCTGACACCATTCTAGTTCAGTTTCCTTATATCTCAAGATTATTGAAAAAGCTTCTTATTTGGTCTTACAGGTTTAAATCTTTCCTTTTTGAACCCGAACCACTATTACACCACTATTACATTAGTCTTTCTAATGTATAATTATGATCATATGCCTCCCCAGCTCCAAACTCATTAATGGTTCACCATTGCCTGTAAAAGAAAAGCTAAACTTTTTTTTTATTATTGAAGCTTTTTATTTTCAAAACATATGCAAGGATAATTTTTCAATAGTGCTTTTTGATCTCTTTTCCACATGAAAAAAGTGAAGAGATTATAATCTGTAAGGTCCCTTCTACCTCTAATATTCTATGTATCTATGGCTGGAGTGATCAGGGAAATACACCTAAAGAAATTTGAGCAGTGACTTAAAAATGAATATTTCAACTGGCAGAGATATGGGAAGATCTTGTGTTCCAATTTCCCCTTTCCGCCCACCCCTTCCCTTAGATGGCAAGTAATCTAACATATATATGTTAACATGTTAAAATATATGTTAAATCCAATGTATGTATACATATTTATATAATTATCTTGGGGCACAAGAAAAATCAGATCAAAAAGGGAAAAAATGAGAAAGAAAACAAAATACAAACAATAAAAAGAGTGAAAATGCTATATTGTGATCCACACTCAGTTCCCATAGTCCTTGCTCTGGGTGTAGATGGTTCTCATCACAAGATCATTGGAACTAGCCTAAATCATCTCATTATTGAGAAGGGCCATCAGAAATGATCATTGTATAATCTTGTTGTTGCCGTGCACAATGATCTGCTTCTTCTCATTTCACTTAGCATCAGTTCCCGAAAGTCTCTCCAGGCCTTTCTGAAATCATCCTGAAAAGCTAAACTCTTTATCCTGCATTCAAGGTCCTGCCCTGTGTGACTTCTTTTCCAGACTTATCTCATCCAAGTCTCCATCTGGCCTACATTCCAGCCAAAGTGTATTCTTTACTGGATCCCCAAATAAATTCCTGTATTTTCTAATTCTCACTATTCCTTGTAGATGAAATGAACTCTTCCCATATCTCTGCCAGTTGAAATATTCATTTTTAAGGCACTGCTCAGATATCCTTAGGTGTATTTCCCTGATCACTCCAGCCATAGATGCATAGAATATTAAAGGTAGAAGGGACCCTTACAGATTATAATCTCTTCACCTTTTTCATGTGGAAAAGAGATCAAAAAGCAAACGACTTCAAATCACAAAGGTCTTATAATGTACTTTCTACTCTATTCTGAAGCACTGCCCCCATCTTTACTGGATGTACTGAATAGTAAGTACTTATTTAATAAATGTTTATTGATTGACCATTGAAAAGATGATGAGCAAATATTGTGCTCTCAAGCTCCTAAAAAGGACTCCATGCTTATTTGAAGTTAGAGGCCCTCTGATATAATGGAAAACATAGGGAATTAGTTGCTGAGGGAGACACAGCTTTGAATTCCGGTTCTAACACTTTGTGTTGAGGTAGGTGGTGGGAGCACAGTGGATAGAGCACGGAGCTTGAAGAATTGAGTTCATAATCAGCCTCAGACACATATGGATAAATCACTAAAAAAAATATCTGCCTCATTTCCTCAACTGTAAAATAGGGATAATAACATACCTCACACAAAGTGGTTGTTAAGAAACAAAAGATAATGTTTTAAAAGTGCTTAGCACAGTGCCTGGCACATACTTGGTGCTAAATAAATGCTTATTCTCTTCCCACTCCTCCCTTACCTACTGGTGGTAAAACCACTAAAGTTTAGCCTTGGATGTTTCCTTATCTCCATAAAATGGGGGAAATGATACTGGAGTATCAACCTTAGAAGGCTGTGAGCTGATCTGTGTGCTATGAAAATGCTACTTACTGTGTATGTGCTATGAAAATGCTACTTATTGTGTATGTCACATACACTTATTGTGTATGTTATTATTAACTTCTATCATAGGTGCTGTACAGCACAATGACATCAGGTTTGTTACCACTAATGAAACTGGAAAAGTTCCCAATATAACCCTCTCTATTTTTGTGCTATACAGTACCTGATTTCAATTGATTTTTTTTAAATAATGTACTCCCCTAGCATCACAAAGGGTAGCTAGGTGGCTCCATAGTGCATAGAGCACTGGACCTAGAGTCAAAAAGATGCTTCTTCCTGAGTTCAAATCTGGCCTCAGACACTTACTAGCTGTGTGAACCTGGGCAAGTCACTTATTCCTATTTGCTTCACTTTTGCTCATCTATTAAATGAGCTGGAGAAGGAATGGCAGACCACTCCAATATTTTTGCCAAGAAAACCCCAAATGGAGTCATAAAGAGTCACATGACTGAAATGACCAAGCAATCATAAAGCATCATAAGTTTTAGGAGGAATTGAGTCCAGTCCCCTATTTTATAGAAGAGAAAATTAAGAAAGAGTAGTAAGTGACTTGCTCAAGGGTAAATAGGTAGTAAATAAAAGAAGTGGAAATCAAACTCAGACCTAGTCATAATTAATAATGCTGATAATTGCTTATATATCCTAACTTATCTTCCTGACTCTACACCTGATGCCCTACGCACTGTGCTATCTAGCTATTCACCCAAACACATCTCCACTCCACTATCTCCCTTTTAATTGAAAGAAAAGTTTGTTGATATCTCTCCCACACTGTATTTCCCCATGTGTCCTGTCTTTTCCTTCTCTCAGAGAGTCATCCAAAATAAAACAAAGATGAACAAGAAAGAAAGGAAAGACAGAGAAAGGAAGGAAGGAAGGAAGAGAGAGAGAGAGAGAAAGAAAGAAAGAAAGAAAGAAAGAAAGAAAGAAAGAAAGAAAGAAAGAAAGAAAGAAAGAAAGAAAGAAGGAAGGAAGGAAGGAAGGAAGGAAGGAAGGAAGGAAGGAAGGAAGGAAGGAAGGAAAGAGAGAGAGAGAGAGAGAGAGAGAGAGAGAGAAAAAGAAAGAAAGAAAGAAAGAAAGAAAGAAAGAAAGAAAGAAAGAAAGAAAGAAAGAAAGAAAGAAAGAAAGAAAGAAAGAAAGAAAGAAAGAAGGAAAGAAAGAAGGAAAGAAGGAAAGAAAGAAGGAAAGAAAGGGAGGGAGGGAGGGAGGGAGGAAGGGAGGGAGGGAGGAAGGAAGGAAGGAAGGAAGGA
>JAJPUD010007173.1:0-13852 GCA_023553655.1 Myrmecobius fasciatus | reverse complement strand
AGGAAGGAAGGAAGGAAGGAAGGAAGGAAGGAAGGAAGGAAGGAAGGAAGGAAGGAAGGAAGGAAGAAAAAAAGAAAAATGGGAGGGAGGGAGGGAAGGAAGAAGCAAAAAAGAAGGGAGGGAAGAAAGGAAAGAAAGCAAAGGCAGAACGAAAAGAAAGAGAGGAAGGGAGCAAGGAAGGAAGGAAGGCGGGAGAGAAGGAGGAAGAAGGGAAGGAGAGAAAGGGGGAGAAAAAAGAAAGAATGAATGAATGAATTAATGAGGAGAGAGAAAAAACAAATAAGATTTATCAATACAATTTTTAAAATCTGAAAATATATTCAACATTTCACACCTGGGGAAATTCTCACCTCTACAAAGGGGAGCTGGTGTCTTCTCAAATCTTTTCTTTGGGATTCTGTTTATTCTTTGTCTCTATGCAATATTCCCCTTTAATCATTTTGTAATAATTGTTCTTTGTGTTTATATGGTTGTGACCATCATACATACTGTGTTCTTGACTCTGCTTACTTCATTCTGCATTAGTTCGTGTAGATCTTTCCATGCTTTTCTGTATTCAATACATTGTCATTTTTTCTAGCATGATAACATTCCATTATGATCATGTACCTTAGCCCCTCAGTCCATGGAAATCTATTATGTTTCCAGATCATTATTATCACCAAGAAAGCTGCCTCCTTTTGAAACTTAAGCATGGCATCCCTTAGAATCTTTGGTTTCTATTTTCCTAGATACCCTCACAATTTACTTTGTATTGTTTATTTGGAAAGGATATGAATTTCCTGCTTCCTAACTCTAGACTCCACCCCCAACTAAATTATAAACTTCTTAAAGCCACTGTCATCCTCTGGATTCCCCTCAGTCTAGCACATCCCCTTGCATAGAATAACCCTCAATAAATATACATTGAATTGAACAGAATTGAATCCCGATAAAACAATTAGGAAGTTCTCCCTTCATTCCACTCTCCTTCTTTTATTCCTTTTTGGTTTGTTTTACAAGTTTATCTATTTTGTTCTGTCCTAAGAGAGCAGTAAGTAGTTCCTTAGACAATGGAGACACTCCAGATAGCCATAATCTGTATTTGCTCTGAGGCTTTTAGGTTGTTATGAGGCTCCCATAGAAAGTGCAGAACTGATGACAGCCAAAGATAGGAAAATGGATGATTCTAACAGTTGGGGGGATAATTGCTCTCCGAACCAGAACAAAAAATAGAAGGCTGGTTAAACCCTGTGTTATAGAAACCCCAGCTATTGTTAGTAATAATATAGTATTAGCAATAACAATAATGACAAGCCTCTTATGGCATGGCCAGTTAGCTCAGCTGGTTAGGGGAAGATGCTAATAACCCTAAGGTACTGGGTTTGATTCTCCAAGTTAGCCACTCCATCCTCTCCTTTGGGACCATTTATTTAGTCAAAGGGGGAGTCTTTTCCAGCAAGGAATCAGAGTAAATAATGTCTGAAAGGATCCCATCCAAGTCTGGTTTTCTGTGATGCCAGAAACAATGAAAAACATTCACAATTTGTTTTTAGAACTGACTTGTAATTTCATTGTTATAGGAAATTTTCCTCTGTCAAAGCAGACAGGCCCCTTTACATTTTTAAATTTTGGCATCACTTATAAAGAAAAATGATTAATCCACTCATCAGTCTTCCAGGATAATGTTACTCATAGAGGATACCTTAGAGAATCAAGTCAGCTGTGTAATGATAAACAATCATAGGCTCTAGCATCCAAAAGAGATCTTGAAAGATTCTTATGTCCTCTCTGTTTTCTGATAAGACTTCATCTGGATTCTTGGTTAGGGCAGAAATTTACATTCCAAAGGGCATGGGTATTAGTAAATTTATTCACTTAACATGTGTGGCAGGCACTATACCCTATAATAGAGACCCTGGTACTCCCCTCAAGAAGCTTAAGAAGTTTGAAAGGTGGTAAGATAATAATACACATTGGAATTTTACTAATGCCTCAAAAAAGCACAAGGAACTATGAAATCAGATGGGCTAAAGGATGTCATTGAAAACTACATGGAGGAGAAAGTATTGGGCTTGGCCTTGAAAGGTTGGTAGAATTCTTAGCTAATCAGTTTTTCTTATAATTATTTAAACTTATCTTTCCCTGAATCCTTTCATCTCTCTCTAGCTAAACAATTAAGTCAACTTTCTAACTGGTCTCAATGATGTCTAAATTTCCTTCTCCAATTCACCTACCTATGGCTTACCAGACATATACACAGACTAGGGGGAAGGTAACAAGTATTTATTAAGTGCCTACTAGGTGCCAGGCACCTTGATTTACAAATATTCTCTGATTTATCTTGACAGCAACCTGGGAGATAGGTGCTATCATCATTCTGATTTTTGTTGTTCACTCATTTCAGTAATGACTTTCTCTTTGTGACCCCATTAGGGGTTTTCTTGGCAAAGATACTGGAGTGGTTTGCCATTTCCTTTCCTAGCTCATTTTACAGATGGGGAAACTCAGGCCAATGAGGTGAATCGATTTGCTGAGGATTACACAGCCAGTAAGTGTCTGACGTCAGATCTGAACTCAGGAAGTGAGTCTTCTTGATTCCCAGCAGGCTGCTCTATCTACCAACCACCCAACAATCCTATATCCTCATTTACAGTTGAAGAAAATAAGTCAAACAGAAATTAATTAATTGATTTTCCCAAGTTCATACAGGTAGCAAGTGTCTAAAACTGGATCTGGATTCAGGTGTTCCTACCTACTAGAGCTAGAAGGGATCTCAGATAGTTAATTATACCTCCTCGCTTCATATATGAGAAACTAGCAGATCAGAGAAGTTAAGTGACTTAGCCAAGATAACATAGATAGTGTGGAGAACTTCCAACTAGTGTGTATTAAACGTGTGCAATTCACTGAACCTTCAGAACAAAGATGAGACAAAATATGGTACCTACCTTCAAGGTAAAACTAGATCTTCTTTTAAATCCAGATCTTTTTTCTATGTGGCCCCGGTGTTCCAGATTTTATCACCCTTTAAAGAAATCTATCGAGCTAAGTTTAAGAAGCCATGTTTTAGATGAGGGCAGGTATAGTCCTGCAGAACTAGTTCAAATATATACTGGAATCTTGGATAATAAACAGGGATAGGGAGCTCCCATATTACTCAGGAGTCCAGATTGTGTCCTATTTCCTAAAGGAAGATGTTTCTGGCTAAAATAACAGAGTAGCAGATTGTTTTATCTCTATTTATACTATTATTTTATCTCTAGTATTATCTCTACTACTACTATTATGACTACTATTACTGCTGCTGCTGCTGCTGCTACTGCTACTACTACTACTATTATAAGATATTCAATTCACAATTCAACAAGCATTTATTAAGTGTTTACTATATGCCTGGTACTGGGCTAGTAGGCAACCATTAAGGATGTAAAAATAGAAACCAAACACTCCCTGCCCTAAAGGAGTTTGCATTGCATTGGAGACAAAACACACACAGATAAGTTATTTCAGAAAAAATACAAAATAAAGTAATTTTGTGTGGAGGCTGAGAAAAGGCATCTAGCTGGTGCAGTAGATAGTTTGCTGGACCTGGAGCCAGGAAAAACTGAGTTCAAATTCAGTATCAAACATACAGTGACTGTGTGACTTAACCTCTGTTTACCTTAACTCACTGGAGAAGTAAATGGCAAAGATATTGGCTTGATTCAAATCACACCAATATCTTTGCCAAGAAACCCTAAATGGGGTCATGAAGACAGACAAGACTGAACAACAACCAAAAAATTTTGTGTGGAGGGTAAAGAAGAATGTCACTAGCAATTCAGGAAAATCAAGCAAGGTCTCTTCTAGAAAGTGGCCCTAGAGCTACACCTTTAAAAGGAGATGTAAAAGAAAATAAGGACTCCAAAAGACCAAGTTAAGGAAGGAAAGCATTCTAGGCATGGAGTGTAGCTTGTACAAAGGCAAAGGAGGAAGATGGGAGTTGACAGTCTCTAAGGTTTCTTCCAGCTCTCAAATCTCTGATCTGTGAAGTCTTAATGACCTGGAACTGTACTCTGCTCCAGGGAGACATTAGGTTCTTTTCCACTAAAGAAAATGCTGAGAGGAAGGGAAAGGATATGAAAATGCCTGAAAAGTTAACAAAAAGAGTGGTTAGTATACATTTCAACAATTCAGTTCTGAGTACAAAGAACTAAATCCCTGCCAGTAACATTTCACTGCCCTCCATGAGAATGGACAATGCAAAACCCACGCCCACCCTATCCCATGGAGCCCCAAAGCTAATGGGATCCCATAACCTTATCTACTCTATCTTATTTTCCATTTCTTCCCAACAGCAAGTTAACCACACTTATATATATTTCCAGGAAAATCCTGTTTTCTAGGGAAAAAAAGTATGCTTCCATCAAGATACCATAGAAAGGACTCTCTTTTACTAGCCCACTCATCTGGATTTTTGGTTTGGAAAATCCAGTCACTGTACCCAATCAAACCCACTCTGTTTCAGTTTGCCTGGCTTCCCCCCTTATATTCATGTGGTCCTCCTATCTCTGTCTCCTATGCTAATCCAAATCTTCAAACCATCTCTTCCATGAAGCTTCTGACCACTACAGCACATTCTGACTGCTTATCCTCTTCAGATCTCAGATATCACCTATGATCTGTACCTCAGAGTAGCTTATTGTTTCACATTAATAACAGCTACATTTGTATATCACTTAAAGCTTTTCAAAGTATACACCTCACAGAGAACATGTAACGTAAATAAAGTACATATTATTATTCCCATTTTACAGATGAGCAAACTGAGACTTGGAGAAATAATCTTATTGTCTAGCACCCAGTTAGGAAAAGCAGTCAGAATTCAAACCCAAGTGTCCTAATTTCTAGTCTGTCACTACTTCTATTACACTGAGCTGTGCAATTTTTATTTCTCAAACAAGATAATACTCTTTGTAACTTAGTGACCAGGTCCTCCTCCTCCTCTTCTCTCCTCTTCCTCCTTCTTCTTCCTCTTCCTCTCCTCCTCTTCCTCCTTCTCTTCTATCATAACTAGTTTAAAATAAAGAAGCCATCTATCAGCTTTATGAATATCTGCTCATTATTGAACTCTCTTTCAAACAGAACTGCTAATGAGGATATTAATTATCCTTAAGAAGAGCCATGTGATATAGTGCCAACTTTGGAATAAAAAGAGTTGATCAGAATCAGAAAGTATCTGAGGCTGAATTTAAACTCAGGAATATGAGTTTTCCTGACTCCAGACCCAACACTCTATCCACTATAGCTGCTCAGAACAGTAGCTAGATTAGGGCAATTACACTTTGTGCCAGGACACTAATACCTTCTGGGGTCTTCCAGCCATCATTCCACCACCTGAGGTCTATGCAATGATGCCACTCTCAATTTTCCTGCTCCTTTCCTGGAACCCATCTTCCCTAGATCCACATCTCTACCCACAGCCCTTATCTGTTTCCTCCTCATCCTATCACATCCCTCTTCCTCCCTTTTCATTCCTTTTCTTTTTCCATTCCTTCTTACTCTTACCTGCAGGTGTTTTGTCCAAAGAAATGTAAATTTTGATTGCTGAAACCTAGCAAGATATCTTGGGGTTTACTGATAGATTTCTTCTTTAAGGACCATGCCTTAAACCAAAATCATCTGGCTCTCATAGACTGGCCAATAGTAGGTCCCAGCCCACGCCCCATTTGGTCATTGTTGGGCCTTAATTGGTCCAGAGTGAATATAAATAGTGATTGTTTCTCTTTTGGTCAGAAACCCTGAAAGTCTTATCCTTCCATTAACTAGGCAAAAGAGGTCAATTTTTGCCTCTTAATCACTGGGTGGGCATTGTCTTAGTCAAACTGAGACCTGTTAGAAAGTCTTAGCTTAAAAAGGTCAAGGTCTCCCACTGCATCTGGACCGTCTCACTTGCCTGTCACGGCATCACCTCCCTGATATGACCATCTCTCAGAGATGATGGTCTCTGAGAACAAAGGACAAACAACAATTTATAGTTAAATAATCCCATGTCCCTTCTTTAACCATCAGCTATCAAGCACTTTCTATGGCACTTTATGGGCTTTTCAAATTTTCCTCAGGTTGAAGTGAATTTGCCCGTACAGGCAAAAACTGATGAGAAAATGATGCTAGAGAAGATCCCTCCCTCTTTGATCCACTTTGGCCCTCTTTGAAATATGAGATCAACCCCAGACATGTGTACTTTGGTTACCGAAGGATCTGAGCTTTAAAAACTCCTATTTCTGAAGATCAGTTGGGAAAAGTAGCAGAAATGGAATGATTTCTGTTGTCATTTCAGCGGGAAGAAAGAAGTGCAGTAGATTGAGGGATAGAAGAATACCAGGAGAAATTGCACATGTTTATATACTTTATCCCAAAGACACCTGGTGCTTTAAAGTTATTAAGCACAACTCTCGTGAGGCTGGATGATTGCCTCAGCACTTGCACCCAGAGCCATGGACTCTGCAGGCACTGGAAACTCAACCCTTCTCAACTGCATCAACTGGCCCATGCTCCAGAAATCTTGGTTATGGGTCTGGGCTTTGCTCTCCCTCCCAAAACTCCCTAGTATTCTTTTTTGGAAATATTCTATATAACCATATCTAAACATATTCATTCACAGCCTCCACAATGGACTCCAGGGCAGGACTCTCTCATTTTTGTCTTTGCATCCCCAGCACTTAGCACAGTGGCTGGCAAATAATAGGGACCTGTTGATTGATGGATTGATTGGTGGTAGCATAAGTGGCTGCCAACAACTTAGTTTCAACCTCTATTGGAGAAGTAGCCCTGGGCGTCAGGCAGAAAAGCACATTCCATCCTCAAGGGAGACTAAGGAGAAATCAGTTCTTCCTTAGACAGGAAGTGGAAGTAAAGTTATACTGACATAAAAGATGGAGATCTAAAGAATTAAATGCTGGGTACAGGAAGGGGCCCATTTGAAGTGTGGGAAAATCCGGGAACAAATCAATGTGCATTCAGTCTCTGGCAAGGTCAGTCAAGGATCTGCTACTGCAAACCTGTAACCTAATATTCAGCATCTAGTTCTTACTGGAGACTGTGTCCCCCTCACTCCGATACACAAACACATCATCATTAAATATCTGATGCACTTGATTTGATGTTGGTTTTGTGTGATGGATGCCATGGGCGAGGGGACTAGCAGAAGGAAAAGAAAAGAAAAGGAAAGAAAGGTTTTTCATCCCAGGGGGTTCATTCTTTGAAAGAAAAACAGAACAGTTTTCCAAGAATTCCCAGGAGCTCAGTGGAAAGTTCCCCCAAATCAGACAAGATATTTTCCCATTCAGTAGAAGAAAAGTTATCTTAACTAACTACAGAACTTCTTTCCACTTGGTAAAAGCCCTGGGAACAGGTTTTGTGACAATCCTGTTGTGTACTTAATAATGTCTTAGCAATGTCCCCCTTCTTAGGCCAGTTATCAGCATTATATTTTGTTGTTCTTGTTCAGTCATATCCAAATCTTCATGATCCCATTTGGGTTTTTCTTGGCAAAGTTATTGAAGTCCTTTGCCATTTCCTTCTCTACCTCATTTGCAGATAAGGAAACTCAGTCCAACAGAATTAAGTGACTTGTCCAGGATTACATATTAAGTATCTAGGATCAGATTTGAGACTTCCTGACTGACTTTCTATCTACTGAACCATAAGCATCATTAACACTCAATAAACTTGAAATTAATTGATTCAGTGCAAATTGTCCCTACCTCCAGAAGTTTTGCTGAAGTCAGACTAGGTTAGAATTCTATCACCAGCTTCTACGGGATTTTGCCTCCTCAGTTCCCGAAGTTTTTCACCCCTGAGTTTTGTAGGCTTATAGATTTAGAACCAGAAGGGATCTTAAAGATCCTATAATCCCTAATTTAACATGTAACACCTGTGTGGACCCCATCACTTGGCTGGGATGATGCAAACTCTCCATGTGGAGACACTAGGAAGCTAAAGTGCCCAGGAGAGACCATGGAGTCTAATAGACTTTTCATAAGTGGTTCTGGTCATCCAACCATATGCAGAGGGGGCTCTTTGATTGGCTATGGAAGTGCTGTCAGTCACATGCTCCTTCACTTTTAGGGGATCTCAATGACTCTTTTGCTCATGAGATACAAAAAGAGACCATGCTGTGAGGAAGAAGACCAGAAGTTCTCTTCTCCAGGGCTACATGGCCTTATGAAAGTTTTTGTCATTGTCCTCTGCACTTATTCCTCACCATTCTCAGTGAATTGAGTGGAGTCTCCAAAACCATGTGAGTTTCTAGATGTTCTAAATGTCCTGCCATTCCAGAGTCTAGATTCCAATGCCAGTACAGCACCAGCATCCTGAGGAGAAAGAGTGAGCTTCCAGAATGACCTCTGAGACCTGGGGAAGATCAGGTTAAAACTCACCATAGAGGTGCCATCTTTGGCCAAGAACTTGGTGGGCCTAGTTACCTAAGAATTGTTCCTGCCCATAAAAGATCAAGATGGTATAAGGTAAAATATGCAGTATGTCTCAGAGGTGTTGGGAGAAATACTTATATTTTGTTTGTATTCTATTTTCAAAGTAAGCATCCCTTGTAAAAGCTCCCACATGTTAAGTAGTTAATGGAGATGGAACATCTAACAATGGGAGAAAAATACTGGTGGAGCTCAAGCTAATGGCAGGAGAAAAAAGAGACACTTCCCCCAACCCCCCACAACATACACATATAGCCCCCCCATTTAATAGTCTCAAACATTCAGCAGCGGGTCAGAACCTTGAATAGATTCCTATGTGTCCTTCAGAGGCAAAGCATAGGAATCTGGAAGTCTAACACTATGGGGCAGATTTAGCTACCCTGGTTCTGAAAGAAAGGGTCAGAGCTTGATGGTGACATACAAATAGGGAAATTGAGACCCAGACAAGTTAATCAGCTTGCCAAGTTTCCATAAGTGATAAATAGCATAACTGGGATTTGAACCAAACTTAATTCCAAAGTTCATATGCTTTCTACAGTAGTTTTGCCCAAATGGTTCTTAGTGTGCCAGTGTGGCAACAGAATCCAACCCTTTTTCTACATCAAAATTGTAAGGTGTTCTTTATAAAAAAAAAACTGAGGTTATCTTTTTATGCCTAACAAATTTTCTTAGCACTTTATCTAGACTAATTTCTTTTTTCATTTACTCAAAGGTACAGGGTAGAGATTCTGCTTAGAAATAAGCTCTCTCAAAGGGATTAATATTAAACAATAGAAACACTAGCAATTTCTTGGGGAAAGGTCCCCTCCCTTACACCCCCTCATTGCCCACAGGTCTGTTATAATAAGCTCATTATTACTACCATACCCTGTTCTCACTGTACTATCTAGGCAGGTTCTCATGGTATGACATGTTTTAAAAAATACAAAATAATTTTAAGAATAATCTGGCATGCATCTAGGGGAGGGGTGGGGACTAGGGGGAAAATTTGTAACAGAAAGTTTTGCAAGGATCAATATTGAAAAATTACCCATGCATATGTTTTGTAAATAAAAAGCTTTAATAAAAAAAATAGGAAAAAAAAAGAATAATCTGGCATGTAACTGGTTAAATCGGTGCAACTTCTTTGGATCCGCCTTTGAACTACCTCTTCACTGATCCAGTGCCAGCATTCAGCAATTCCATTCTTCCTTAGAACAAATGGCCACTTGTGAGCCGCATTAGAATGTGGTGGGCAAAATGTTGGCACCTGAGTTAGGTAACAGGGTTTAAAACAAGAGTCATTGTTGAGGAGTTGTTAAACCAGCTTTTCCTCAGTCAGAGCAGTTTCCTGAGCTTTATTCTATTCTTTGCCTCTAAAAGACACATAGGAATCTATTCAAGATTCTGACCCTCCCCTTGAATGTTGGATACTATTAAATCTAGGGACTATTTGTGTATGGTTGTAAAGACTATCCAAGGTGCCATTAAATCAGTTAATGTAGCAAGAACCTAAGATTCACCAGACCAAAATCCAAAAGTTAAAGTGACAGGAATACAGTGGGGCTTTGCTCTAATCCAAACCTCGGGTCACCCTCTTTATAGTTCCCTTTATGTGCCATATTCCCTAAAACAGTGGGATATTTGAAAAGCAATATTTCCTAACCATTGGTCCAAGGACAGTCAGAAACAAATTTCCCTGGTCAGCAAAATATTTACTAGTACAGACTTGGAGTGAAAAAACTTGTACGAGAGAACATATTCCGAACACTGTCACTTGCTAGCTGGGGCTAGCCCTCATTTCTTACATTTTATATTTCTAGCCCTCAGTTTCTTCATCTTAAAATGAGACCTTCCTGGCTCCAAAACTTTGAGATTCAATGAAATATCCTGACTTCTTAAAACCCATAAACTTAAAAAGTTGAGCTGATGAACAAGATAAATTATTTCCTTGCATGTTTTTAAAAATTGTCCAACATATGATTTCTTTGGTGTACAGAACTCAGGTTAGGAAACTCCCTCTACAAAATCTTGTTTCATCTTAGCTTCTTAGATTTTAAGAAACTAAATAACTTGCTCAGAGTGCCATGGTTCAAATGTGTCACATCATAGGACTTGAACCCAGATTTGGCTGATTTAGAAGTCACCGTTCTTCCTTGTATGATACTGCCTCTCATGAACAGGACTTAATACTGAATTACTTGAATAGAAAGTCTTCAACATGGAGGTAGGAGATATCACACATCATGTTTACACACACCTACTAACCTGTCCATGTATGCTCTTTACAATTACCAACCAACAGAAAGAGATATTCATGCTTTAATGGCACCTTTCAGTTCCCTTAACCATTATACAGTATAAATGCTGATGAAATATAAAATTAATTTTTAATTGAACAGAAAATTTTAAAGGGATTGCAAAAATAACGGTAAACTCAGTATTTTAACCTAAGCATACAGATAATGCAGAATTCAGTTGTTCATCTGAAAATAACTTTTTAAAATAGGTCTTTTTCCTGACAATTTAAGCCCCATCTCTCTTTAAATCGGTTTTTGTCTTTAATTAGACCTAGATCAGAAGAGAGCTCTCAAAGATTATAGCCCATCATTTCTGGAGATGTTAATTAAATCTTCCCCAAGATCTAAAGAGAAATCATTCTTAGGAGGGAAAGTAATCAGTTTTTTAAATGGAAATATTTTGAAACAAAATACCAAAGACATTCTTTTTAAAAAATACTTTGAAAATTCCCTTGTGAAGTTCTTGCATTAATTGGAACTTCTTTTCAAATTGCTATCAGCTAGAAAAATTAAAGCAAATAACTTTATACATTTATTACAATTTCTCTCTTTTACAGGCTCAGCTTTCTAGCCAAACTGTTCTCCTTGCCTGTTCTTGCCCTGACATTACTTCTCCTTTCTCTCTGCCCTTGTATAAGCTGGCCTCCGTTTATAGAATGTTATCCTTCTTCAACTCTACCTCATAGAATTTCTAATTTCTTCAAAGGCCTCCTATGTATTATCTATTCTGATCTCACAAACTGCTAGTGCCTCCTCCCCCACTTTATTATTTTATGTCTACTTTTTAAAAATGTTTCGTATTTACTGTGTACATGTTGTTTCATCTCAATAGAATGTAAATTCTTTGAAAAATTGGCTTGTCTTTACATCTCCAGTGCCTAGCATGCTATTTGGTATATAATAAGGACTTAATAAATGCTTGCTAATTGATTGTTAATTGTTCTTCCAAAAGCACTTAACTCTGGAGAGTGAGGACTGATAGGATGTAAAAAAGCCACAGAAAAAAAAAGAGCAGAAGAAAGTCAAGGGTGTAGGGAAAGTATGGAGAGGGTGTTTGTTTTTTTTAAAGTTAAGTTTATTTTTCAATTAAAAAGCATTTATTTTCTTTCCTTCCCACATACCCCCAACTTAAAAGAAAAACAGAATTCTTGTAACAAATATGCACAGTTAAGCAAAACAAATCCCTGCTCTGGCTGTGTACCCAACATTTAAATGTCATTCTGCATCTTATATCCATTCCCTCTCTTTCAGGAGGTGGGCAGCATTCTTCACCTGAGTTAGGTAACAAGAGTCATTGTTGAGGAGTCTAGAGCTTTGCTTCAATGCTACATTGAGTTGACATCTTAAGTCTTTCAAAGTCATTTTTCTTTATAATAATGTTATCACATAAATTGTTTTTCCAGTTCTATTCACTTCATTCTGAATCAGCTCACAGAAGTCTTCCCAGGTTTCTCTGCACTGGGGGTATGCTGGGGTCAGCAATCAACTGTTAAATTTTCATTATAAGCATTTATACCTCAGAAATAGAAAATGCTACAAATCAGGGATTAATTTACTGTTGATTTCTATATTTAAGAAAGTGAATGAGAATGTTAGTAATTCAGATAATAGTTAAAAGTGTATTGTGTGCATTTCTTTTTCCAGAACATTTACATGCACAACTCTGCTCCGAATCCATACCTTTCACCATTTCTTCTGGCATAGTAGAATTCTGTTACTTTCACATAGCATAATTTGTCCAGCCACTGCCCATTTGGTGGGCACCCTCTCAGTTTCCAGTTCTTTGCTACTATAAAAAGAGCAGGGTATAGATTAAATCATTTGTGCTACAGTTCAGCAGTACACATTAGGAGATAAGGCACATCAAGAAGGGTATTGTGATGTGGAGCATGGACTCAATTTTGTGTCAAGACTGACAGACAAGTTCCTGGACCCTTTGGTTCAATGTGATATTTACATTGACTATATAAAACACTCAACTTTTGCCTGAGTTCTTTTGTCTAATCTCTCCCAGGCTCCCAAGCTCTAGGCATAAGGTTGGGGTCTCTGAAGGTCTCCTATGGCCTAGCCCACGGTCACACAGCTGTTAAGTATTAAAGGCAGACATCAAATCCATGTCTCACCTGACTCCAAATACAGACAGATGGCTTTTCACTCCACGATCTGTTACCTAATAGCTTTGGGTCTCAGTTAAACCACTTCTAAAACAAAGAGATTGGATTCATTGATCGCTAAGGTTCTTTCTAGCTCTAAATACCATAAAATCTCTGGGACTTGGATAAATAAAGAGGAATACTGGTATCTTGTAGAGAGCATAGTCATTGGAATTATGCCATCCTTTAATTGTTTAAGTTATGGGGAGGAAAGACTTGACTTGCTGTGGAAACAACCCTATATATTCAAGATAAGATTTATTTCAAAAATGGCTTATAAATTTCAGCTAACTAAACTTCAGGTCTGTGGATCCTTAATGTCTTCATTTATTGTTACTTATTCATTTCAGCAGTATCTAACTTTTTGTGATCCTATTTGGGTTTTTCTTGGAGAAAATACTATAGTGTTTGCCAATTTTTTTTCTCTATGTCATTTTACAGATGAGTAAACTGAGGCAGGGCGAAGTGACTTGCCCAGGGTCACATGGCTAGTAGGTTTCTAAGGAAGATTTGAACTCAGGAAGATAATACTTTGTGACCTAGTGCTCTATCTATTACAGCCCATTTAATGCCTCATAGATAAACTGTAATGGTTAAGCAACTAGAAAGCTATCAGGAATATAACCAAATTTTAATTTCCTCCCATATCCCACTTCAATTCACCCAATATAAAGTCACTTCCTGAGATATTTTTAAGCTCTGTATAATTGCTTTCCATCTAATTCAGTGTATTTGCCTTCTTATTATGTCCTTGATTCAGTTAAACTTAGACAGAAATGTCATTTACCTAAATTTCATCTAAAGTTTTCATAAATACTTCTTATAGGTGGACTTTCTTAAAAAGATATTTCTCTTGGATACCGTGCCTTTCCTCTCTGTGTGTCTCTGTCTCTGTGTCTGTCTCTCTCTGTGTCTCTGTCTCTCTCTGTGTCTCTGTCTCCCTCTATCTCTGTCTCTCTGTGTCTCT
>JAJPUD010007172.1:73591-113068 GCA_023553655.1 Myrmecobius fasciatus | reverse complement strand
ATAATGTCAGGATCTGGGGACTGTTCTATTTTTTCTCCGTAAAAGCTTTCTATGGTGAGAGCTCTCTTCTGCTTCTTGCTCATGGTTTAAAGTTGGGATATTGGTCAAAAACAGAGAAAACTGCAATGATTTGTATTTGCCCTGGGGCAGTTTGCCGAGTTGACTTCCGGTCTGAGGCTGGTGGGTCTAGACCACGTTTTCAGTTTCTCTAGATCCACCCTTTACCAAAGGCAGATCTGTCAAAGCACCTGCCCGCAAGCAGAGCAAAGTGGCCCAGGCGTCTCCCAGGGGCTTCCTGGGTGCCTTAAATCCGGCCCTCTATCGCAGCCCTGACTTCAGCCCCGGCTGGAGTCTGATCGAGCCCAGCAGCCGATTTCCCCTGAGGCTAACCTTCTCCGGAGTTCTTTCCAGGTAGATTTTTGATAGGAGTGCGTTGTAGTCCAAATGTTTGGTTGAGCCTTCACTCACAAACCAGTTCCAAGGCTCACTTTGTCTGGGCTTGAGGGAAGGTCCCAAAGGAGTTCACAGAGAAAGCTGTCCGCAGTTCGCCATCTTTTTCCATTTTATTTTGCAATGATCTTATTTCCTTTCCCCATGTTTCTTCTAACTCTCTTTAAAGATCCTTTATGCAATCTTCAAAGAAAGCCTTGTGACATGGAGTCCAGTTTCTGTCTCTCTTTGGAGCTTTTTCTGGAGTTGCTGAGGTCTTCTCTTCCCTCTTTCCATAAAAGCTGTCTATGGTGAGAATTCTTTTTGTTTTTTTATTCATTGTTTTTAAAGGTGTGAGGTCTGTTCAAGGCAAAGGAGGGACAGCTGCTTTAATCTGCCCTATGGCTGGTCTGCTGATTGAGTTATTTCATGTGCTGAGCAGTTCTGCTGATTGATTGATTGCTTTAAGGTGCTGTGTAATGGCAGCTAGGTCAGTTGCTCTTCAGAGGTTCAGTGTTTCACAATCTATCCCCCACAAAAGGCAGATTTTCCAAATCACCTGCTTAAAATCAGGGTAGATTGGTCCAAGCAGCCCACAGAAGTTTCCCAGGTGTGTGAAAAGCACAAAGCTCTGACTCCTGCTCCGACTCCTGTTCCAGCTCCCTGTTCCAGCTCCCTGCCTGGGTCTCCCTGTGCTGCAGTCGGGGTTCAGCAGACCACCCTCCTACCCAATTAAAACAGACCCATTTTGAAGTTCTTCCAGAGTATCTTCTTCTAGAAATGTGTTGTTCTCCAAATATTGTGCATTTTTTTTTTTTTACTTCAGAATCAGTCTAGAGTCTTCATATGTTGTTGGTTTGAGGGAAGGTTAGAGGAGGTTACAGAGATTCATGTCTAATCTCTGCCATCTTGGCTCTGCCCCCAGAAGTCACCTTGTATGATTTTCATAGTCTTTTTCAAAGTAATAATTATATAACTATCTCTTCTACAAGGATATAAACTCCTTTGAGACAGATATTGTCTTTGTTTTTCATTTCCTTAACCTTAGTCCTTAGTTCAGTACTTTACAAAGAAGCAAGAAAGTTTTGTCAATTGATTGAATTGAAATGAGTTTAATTTGGGAACATTCACAATTTTAGAATGAAATTAATAAGAATTATTAATAAAAATTAAACAATATCTTTACATTATATATATATGTATATATATATATATATATATATACACACACACACACACACACACACACATGCCTGTGTGTGTATTTCATGGATGGTTGTCCAAAATAAATAAAGAAATAGTCACCATTGTCCACCTTTCCCTTCTTCATTGGATTGGGCCTTATGAAATAAAAGTATTGCCAGGTATATACTATGCAAAAAAAAAAAAAAAAAACTGGAAAAAAAAGAAGAAAAAGTGAACATTGCATGTATTGATTGGGCTCTGCTTGTTTCACTCAGCATCACTTCATGCTTGTTTTCCTCAACATGAATTCATGTAAATCTTTCCAGCTTTTTCTAAAATCTGCTCATTCATCATTTTTATAGAGAAATAATATCCCATTATCTTCATAAATACATCTTGTTCAGCCATTCCCCAGTTGACTGGCATCTACTCATTTTCCAATTCTTTGCCACCACAAATACAGCCACTACCATAAAAGAGCTGCTACCAACAATTTTGCACATGTGGTTCCTTTTTCTTGGGATACAGATACAGAAATGGTACTGCTGGATCAAAGAGTATGCATGGTTTTATAGCCCTTTGGATCATTTCACAACTCCACCAAAAATGCATTAGTGTCCCATTTTTCAACATCTCCTCCAATATTTATCATTATCTTTTCCTGTCATCTTAACTGATCTGAGAAGTGTGAGGTGGTACCTCAGAGTTGCTTTAATGTGTACTTCTCTAATCAATAGTCATTTAGAACATTTTTTCATATGACTATAGATTAATTTCATCTGAAAATTGTTCATATCTTTTGATCATTTATTGATTGGGCAATGACTTGGATTCTTATAAATTTGACACAGTTCTTTATATATTTTAGAAACATTGGTTGTAAAAAGAAATTTTCCCACTTTTTTACAAAGCTGTTTGTAACTTTCAAAAGATTTTCTATAGATTATGCTGTCTCATTTTTGCCATGTTCCTCCTCACTTTTTAGTAAGTTGTTGACTACTGTAATTAGGCACACACACACACACACACACATACACACGACAATAACAAGAGAATAAGAAGAATACTATGTGAAACAGGGCTAAGAAAATAGGGAAGAAACAAGCAGAAGAAACAATCACTTTGTAGAAGTTTCATCCAAGCCTAAATTCATTCTCCTTTGCCCACCTCTATGCACAGACACACAGACATACATATTAATACAAATCAAATTCATGAACATATATTTATGAAGGTATAATCTTTAAATACACAAAATTCACGTATAGACTCACATGTCTACAATTATGCACAAGCATGAAAGATACTTTGATGTAGATTTTGAAAAAAGGGAAAGAAAATCTTACCTTCCCCCCTTCCCATGTTAGTATTGTAAATGCTTAAATAAAAGCAGGGTCAAATTCTTATTAATTATAAATAATATATGTCAAATTTCCAAGGAAACTAATATGGTTTAGCCTTCTTCTAATATTTGAAGAGCTGGTGTTCAAGAGATATGTGAGATTTTTTCTGTGCATATTTAAAGGGAAGAGTGAGGACAGGTATAACAGATGATGGAATCTAATAGTGGAAGGGGCTATTATGCAGAGCTCCTTAAGCTTTTTTCCACTAGTGACCCCCTTTTACAAAAGAATTTTTTATGTCACCCTGATAACAAATCATATTTTTGAGGTTCTCACATTGTTACTTGACCCCATAAGGGATTATGACCCACTATTTAAGAAACTTTGCTGTAGTCCATCCAGTATCTAAAACTAATCTTCATTATAACATATCAAACATGCAGTTATCTAATCATCCAGTTTTAGCTTGAAGACATTCAAGTCAAGGGAAAACCTAACCTTTCCAAGTATTGCATTGCAATTTTTTTAAACAGCCATCTACACTTATACAAAGGCCAGAATGTGTGTTTAACATTCAAAAAATCATATTCTCCTCTATTTCATGATGAGATATCAAGAAAGAACTTTAGTATAGTCAGCATGTTTCAAATAACTTAAACCAAAATCGATAGTATTAGCAAACCTTTCTCCAAATAGATATAGAGAATAAATTTTTGCTTAAAAAAGTATTATAGCTAACAACAGTTTTTGACAGCAGGAGAAAGATGATTAGGCTATTTCTCCCACCTTAAAATATCTATTGCTTTAAGTGATCATTATAAAATTGAAAATAAAGTTATAGTCATTAAAGTTATATCATTAAAAACATAGAAGAAACTAATACAGAACAATATCAAGCTCATTTTCCAGAATGATTTCCCTTATTATCCCAATCTCATAATCTAAGCAAAAAAGAAATCTTCCTATATAGCACAGAAAGACAGTATAAATAAACCTTACTAAAAATACTATGCTTGCTTCAGAAATAAAAATAAAGTTTTGTTTTCTTCCAGATAGTGTTTATTATCTTAGAGCAGTTAGATTAGAAAGCCTTGAACTAGAACTGGATTTTGAATAAAGAAGTTCCCTGGGTTCTGAACAAAGAAAAATTGTTCTATTTGGAATTTGCAAGTAGTCAGTGTTGAAGTAGAATATTTAGTGGAACTTAGTTACCTCTTTTCTGTGGTTTCAAAATTTAAGATTTCTTTTTATTTACTATTTCTGACTTTTAATGTATAAAGGCATAACTTATTAATGAGATTAAGTAGGACTCATTGATAAGAAGGAAGCACAATTTGCCATTTATTCTGTCACTTCATTACAAGATAATTTGTTATTTAGTATCACTTACTTCTGAACTTGAATGACAGTGGACATATCCTCATTATAGCCTGCAGAGGATCACTGGGAATGTGGCTGACTGAGTAAACAGATGCTGTTCATAGCTAGGTAAACAGCAGGTAGTGACAAAGAAATAGATTTCATTTTTCCTTCACTTTGTTCAGCACAGCAGTAGAGCCTGGTATAGTTCTGACATCATGATATCTATGCTATGAATTCACAGAGTGCTTTCTATCCCATTGTAGTTACTTTACATGCATCCTGATTATGTTTTATGAGAGACAATATTGTCTTGTGCAGAGATTGGCAACCTACTGTGTATATGCCAAAAGTTACATGAGATGATTTTTTTAAAACATTGTGCTAATCCATGGCAAAATTGTAAAGCAGATTTTTTTTTAGCATTTTCTCAATCCATTTCCAATTCTTTCGTTCCTCATCTCCCATACTTTATAAGTGCTTACATTACTCTTGCTACTATTCTCTACCTATCCACTAGTGTTTCATTATTCCATTTTGTTCTGTAATATGTCCCTATGCTTTATTTTTCATTTCATTCCTTTCTTCCCCTGCTCCTTATCAATGATAAAACTCCTGTTTTCTTGATATTATTTATCAGTTTAAATATTGACAGTACTCTTTCTTCTCCTCAGATTCTATCGCTTCCCTCAAACATTAGAATACTATGACCCTCCACTTCTGAAAGACTTGATTAAAAAATTAGTAGTTGGAGTATGTTTTAAGATCTCTGAAAATCCAAGTTTTGATTCTGGTCTTCCCAAAAGATAGGTGTAACCAGCTAAAGCACATATTTCAATATGTGGTCTGTAAAATGGGGATTCTTTGTTTCTATTTTTAATGTGATTAAGTGAAATAGTATGAAAGTTATTTCTTTGAATGAATTGTACTATACTATACTATGGCATCACTATAATTTATTATTCATTGTCACAAGTTTCTGAATTTTTACTCTTACTGATTGACCATTTACAAAGAGGAGTACATTAGAATGCCATATTAATTTTTTTTTTGGTTTTACAAAGAGCTTCCAAAGTACTATCAAAAATTGAGTATAGGAAAAAAGGGAAACAGAAAATACATACAGAATTTGTTTGTGTAAAGATAATTAGATTATTGTGCTCTACAAAATGTTTGACTACATGTATACTATCACTTCTGAGTATCAGATGTGTAGTGGTTGTGGTTGTTGTGGCGCAGAAGATTTTAAACCTTGGATTTCATTCTCAGTGAAGAAACACCTTCTAATAATGCAAATCAGCAAGTTCTGAAAATTAAAGACTTGGAAGCTGCTTAAAGGACTGAAAGGTTAATTGATTTACCCAGAGTTGTACAGGCAGTGTGTCAGATATGGGATTTGAACTTAGGCATTTTAAATTCTGAAATAGCTCTCTGATATCTACATCAAAATAATATGTTTGGAGAGGAAAGAGTAAATTAAATGACATTTTTCGGGGGTGAAGTTTGGGGTAACAAAATTATAAAGAGCAAATTCAGTGTTTTCATAAATAGCTAACACAGGTGGCTTCAAAGTATATATTAACAATAATAATAACTGGTATCTCTGTCATGCTCTTTATTTCATTCAATCAACACATTTATTGACTGCTTCTGATGTGCCAGCTGATCCAGTTATAATTATTATCAACCCTGTTCATATTACATATGACTTACTTAAATGAACTGACATGTTCAAGATCATACAGCTAGTAAGTGTTGGAGGAACCATTCACACTCAGATTTTCACATTAAGAGTACAGTGATACCTCCACTGTAAGATGTGTTTAGCACAATTAAATTGACTAAGTCATCTAGGGGTATTAATCAGTATCAGTTAATCTATAAAGAAAAAAAAAGCAATGTGTCTAAATGTTCTGAACCATTACAAATTATAATACTTGGTAATGCTTTAAATTTATTGAGGTATATATTATACAACCCATAAAAAAAGATTTCTGAGAAGAAATGATGACTAACCATTAAACACTAGTCTTTCTCCATTTCATCTGTGAACCACTCCTCCCATTAATACAACTGCTTTCTAGCTATCTTTCAGCTGCAGACACACAGAGAAAGAAAACTGCTTTTATTCTACTTTGAAATTGTAAAGCCTGTGGTGGGTAGGTCTAGTTCATCAGCTGACTGGCTGGGGAGTCTCTAAGATGACAGATATTTGAGGAAGTTCCTAGTTGGAGAAAACTCAAAAAGCTCACATATAGGCTATCTGATTCAATACTACAACAGAATTGTGTATGCTGGGGAAAATATTTGTAAAAATAATAGTCTGAATTAATCAATGTTTATATTCTGAACATAATTTCCTACTGATACTATGACAATTGTTCCTTATCTTTATTCAAATGCAAAGAATTCCTTTACAGTAGAAAATCCAAAGCATGTTTTCAGAAGGAAGACAGAACCCTTGCCCACCTTATAGTGACATTTGGTTACCTCAAAATAATGATCCAGCTTGCCTAGTCTTAGCAAAATCCAATTATCATTGAACTGACATCATTATATATAACCATCTAGCTAAACCTGTTATTCTATGTCAACACAAATGGAAGATGCCCATTTATGCATATTTAATTTGTGATATTTTAGAGTAACTCATCATAATTTTTGAATATTTATTTAAGAGAAACAAATTACCCCAACATAGAAAAATTGATATCCTGAGTCAAACCCATGGTTTGGCTAGTTCACTATTATGTTGACAACAGTAGTCTGAAAGGATGTTCTCCATATGTTTGCCCTTCCTCATTACAACCTTAACTTCTTTCAGTAGTCATTTGTGGTCCTGTCATTCATAAATTTGCTTAAACCTTTTTTTTTTTCTTTTTGCTGAGGTAATTAGGGTTAAGTGACTTGCCCAGGGTCACATGGCTAGGAAGTGTCTGAGACCAGATTTGAACTCAGGTCCTCCTGACTTCAGGGTTGGTGCTTAAACCTTTTTTTTTTTTTAATCCATTTGTATTTCCATGCTATATCATTAGTTGGAGAAAACAATACTGAATTTTTATTACCTTTTTTTTCTGTTTACTTTGATTATGTTTCAAGTTTCAATATTTCAGAATTTGATGAACATTTGATTTCTTTATCTAGACCATTCATTGATGTCAAACTTTTAAAATGTCCTCTCTCAGTTTGGACTTATTAATTTGAAGTTTCCCAATCTTTTGACTTTACTTGAAATGTGATAGGAAGCCAGAGAGGATTTTTGAGAATATGAATGAGATAACCAGGTTGATGTGTAAGAAAAAATTAGCA
Organism: Myrmecobius fasciatus; assembly: GCA_023553655.1. Classification (NCBI taxonomy): domain Eukaryota; kingdom Metazoa; phylum Chordata; class Mammalia; order Dasyuromorphia; family Myrmecobiidae; genus Myrmecobius; species Myrmecobius fasciatus. The sequence goes on along the minus strand of JAJPUD010007172.1, from coordinate 105,443 downwards.
TAGTAAAAGTATAAAAGATAAAGTAGAGATATTGGAAATGTGAAGTCTTATTTGGTAGAAGACACTAACAATGTTCTCTTTTATAGTAATAGCAGTAGGAATAGAGAGATACCAATGACAACAAGACATGAGAAATATGTCAAAGTAGAAGTGAAGAACACAACTTGGTAAATGATTGGATATAAAGAAAGGTCACAGAGGGAGAAACAAACTATATATGAACCTGTGACCACTCATGCTAATAGAGAGAGAAAGGACTATTGAAAGACAAGATTTGTGAACATATTTGGAATGCAAACTTGACATGTCTAAAACTGAGTTTTCAGTGCCACTGCAACATCCACATTGATATGTTCACTAAGTTTTTAAGGCAAGATTTGGAAACTCATAAGGGAAATAAGAGATAGAAGTTGGAAGTTAACTTTATATTAGTATTAGTTGGAATCTGGGAAATGAAATAAATTGCTAAGGAAGAGACTGACAAAAACAGAGAAGTTGGACCAGCAAAAACTTGGAGTCATACTCATATTAATGGTGGGGGGAGAACAACAGAAGACAAAAAAAGAGTGATTAGAGAGGTCAGTATAATGAGCAGCAATATAGTCTATTTTAAATCAAGGGAAGAGGAATAGAAGATAGTGATCAACAGTGAGATTCTATAAAGAAGTAAAACAGGATGAAGACTAAAATGGGAAAAAGAAATTAACTGAGCAATTTATCTGGAAACAAGTTGGAGAAAGAAATGGAGTTCTGAAGACAAAAAGATTACTACTACGAAGATGAAAAATGAATGTCACAAAATATAAGAACCTGATATAAATAATTAATTTTCCTAGAATTTTGACACAAAACAGAAAAGGAAGAGAGGAATAGTTGGGTGGGATGATAAATTTTTAATGATTTTTAAAAATTTTAATGGGTTTATAAAAATAGTAAAAAAAAATCAATGTAAAAAGAGTTATAGAAAATTTATATAAAATACAGAACAAATGATTCTTGGATCATGATCCTGGAAGAATTTTGCAAATACCTTCCATAAAAAGAATCTCTTAATGAGAAATTTTTATTTTTGAGACCAAAATTTATAAGATGACTCAATTATGTTCCTATCCATGCTTGGGTAGAATAAGTAAGTTGAGTAAATTTTCTCAGTAAAATTGAAGGGTAGTTATTTGGCTTGAATAAGCTAGGGGTACAGGTTGGGACTTGAAAAAAAAAAGGGCTTAGAACACTTATGGGAGGAATGAGACAGAGAAATGAGATGAGCAGAGTAAAAAGATAGTTAAGCAACAGTGAGAACCCAGCTGAGTTTATGTACCACAAATTTAGAGTTGTTGAAATCAGCTCAATTTTGTGATTTTCCCTAATGTCAATAGGAGTTTGGGATAAGGAATGGTGCGAGTAGAGAGTAGATGGTGGGTATTACCTGAGGTTGAAAATTATCAGGTCAACCATGATGGAAGGGGTGAGAGAAAGCATGCTAGAATAGGAGTTACTAAAACATAAACATATTTGTACTATGAGTTTGACTGCATAAGGAATCAAGCAAAGCCAAGCAAATAAAGACCACTGGGTGTGGGGGTAGGAGATGGTTTAAGATATTAGAGATCACATTAGTTACATAGAATAAGTTTAATGTGAATTGATTACTATGTAGCATGGAAAGATTTTTAATCCTGACTCAGATAATTATTAACTAGGTAGCATTTAAGTTATCTGGATCTTGGTTTCTCTATACTTAAAATGAGAAAATTCAACTTAATTCTTCCTAGCTGTGTGACCCTAGGCAAGTCACTTAATCCCAATTGCCTCAGCAAAAATAAAATAAAATAAAATGAGAGCATTAGAATAGATGATCTTTAAACTCCCTTACATATCATCTAATTTCTATAATCCCATTGTTCTATAATAGAGATTTACTTGGAATGTTGACTTTAGAGCAGTAGTATATGTTTCAATAGTGAAGGAATTAGACAGAATAAATGTCAGGAAGCATGAAGTATGCCAACTCTTTCTTCTGATCCTTTGACTCAGGGGGTATGAAAGAATAAATAGTTTCCAAAAGAAAGAGATCAAAGGATATGAATTCTAACTACAATGTATATTTCAGTTAAAGTAATAAGACAGAAGTGGAACTGGTTGAAAAAAGTCAAGAATGTAATACATAAATTTGAGAATAGAATTGTGATTCCATTAGTCAGAATGAAATGGTTTAGAGATGAATGAAAAAGGGAGGAATGTTTTGGTAAGGATTTAGGAAGAATTAAAGCAGGAATATGATTTTGGGAAGAAGTAGTATAAGCACATAGCTTGTATCAAAAACAATGAAAGTAGATGATTATTATAAAAAATCCAGGACAAAATAGCTTCTACCATATGTTGCAAGGGGTAATAAATGAACATCTTATTGTATTATGTAAGAATCTGAAATTCACAACCATCCTAAAATATGTTTCTTCCATAATTAAAAGAAAAAGAAGTTCTCATTGAGTTGTATTCAGACCTGAAGAAAATTCACAGGAGCACCTTGACAGATAACTGTTAGGAAGATCTGAGAGACTATATAGCTAAAGATAAATAAAAATTCCTTATTTTTAGGTCATAAATCCAAAACAAAAACAAACAAAAATTCTAAGAAATAATTGAGGAAAATTGCAAGGATAATTTGAGTAAAATATGAGACAGATAGAAACATAGACATAAACACAGAGAAAGACACAGAGAAATAGAGAGAAAAACAGAGACTCAAAGACAAAGAGAGAAAGAGACACACACACACACACAGAGTCCACTTCCCAGATCAAAATGGAGAAGTGAATGGCCCTGCTGTTTCAATTGTAATTTTGACTGACCTAGAACACCTCCACTTCCCATGGGAAAGGAAACTTATCTTAAGATCATATTTTACTCAAATTATCCTTGCAATTTTCCTCATTTACTTCTTAGAATTTTTCTTTGTTTTTGTTTTGGATTTATAACCTAAAAAGAGGAAACTTATTATTCTCTCTCTAACAATATGGTACCAATTTCCATTTCAGTCAAAGTGAAATAATTGTTCAGAACATGGGAATGTCTGCTGAAACTGAAATGATAACACCTAACCTGACCTTACAGTACTTTTTGACTATTTTGTCCTTCAGAACATTTTTGTGAACAGCAGGAATATTAGGGCCTTGGACACAGACACTGGTACCTTTTAGCCAGTGGATATCTGAACTTTAATTTTTCTCTTTAAAAGAAATTGAATGTGACAAAGTTTATGGTACTTCAGTTTTTCCTTGTGCTTTGTTCCCATCCTTCAATTCCTGCTTCATTGAATATTCATGACTTCTTTGGAAACTCATAACTAACCAGCATTCCTTTGTATTCAATCTACGCAGAGACAAATTTTCTCCCATACAGATGTTTCTTTAGAATTTAATCAAAATTATGGATTTAGAATGATTCTGAACTGAAAGACAATTAGATACCCTCTGGCTAACAATTGCCATATAATACTAGAGTTCAGGTATTCGACAAAAGAAAAAGCTGGAAGCCCAAAACAATCAATTAACAAGCATTTATTAAGCACATTCTAAATGCCAATCACTCTGATAAGTAGTAAAGATGCAAAGACAAAAATAAAAAGTATTTCCCTACATTCTTATAGAAAAGACAACCACATCTAGTCAGTCAATAAACATTAATGATTTTTAAGTACCTACTATATATCCGATACTGTCTAAACACTAGAAGTGAAAAGAAAGGCAAAAAACAGTCTTGTGTCTTAAGGAACTCACAGTCTAATAGGGAGGCAACATGCAAACAAAAAAAGACACATTCAGGATAAATTGAATATCCAATAGAGAAAGGGGGTTGGAATATCATAGAGGGCAAATCACTGCACCTAAAGATGGAGATGAGAAACAAATCAAAAAGGTAGCACGAGAACTAGTTCTAGAGCAAAGTAAAGATTAAATGAGTAAAAGATGAGAAAGAAGATTATAGTTTTGAGTAACAGGTAATGTTAACACACAGAAACAGGACATGGAGCATCATGTGGGAGAAACATGAAGTAATCAGGAAGATTGAAATTTAAAGTATATGAAGCAGAATAATGTATAAAAAGCTACAAATTTAGAGAGAGGCTAGATTACAAGGAATTAAAGTCCATTTTAATTAAAAATTTTAGGGAACTACTAGATTTTAAGTCTAGGAGTATGGAAGCAACATGTTTAAATGCACAGGAAAAATGTAAAGGACATGAAGCAAATTTATCTTTTTTGCCTCTTCTATATTTCAACCTGAAACCCTTAGAGGTCCATTGCCTCAGTTTTCCTTATGAGTTTTATATAGGGGCAGTTAGGTGGTGCAGTGGATAGAACCCCAGCCCTAAAGTCAGGAGGACCTAAGTTCAAATCTGATCTCAGACACTTAACATTTCTTAGCTGTATAACTCTGAGCAAGTCACTTCTTGACCCCAATTGCCTCAGTAACAAAAAAAAAAAAAAAAAAAAAAAAAAAAAAAGAAGTTTTATAAATAATGCAAATACCACAAATTGAGCCCTAAATCAAGTAAATTTGAGATGCACCCTCATGAGAAAGGTGCTATGGTCGAGAATGCTGGATTTTGAATAAGTTGTTGTGTGAGGTAATAAAGAATCTAATTCCAGCATACTATCTGCTAACTTACCATTTTTACTAGCTATTCTTACTTACGAGGTTCCAAAATCAGTTGTAATAAGAACATATATAAGCAGGGAGAGACTCTTTTTTCTTTTTTTTTAATTTTATTTGCATAACATATGTGTGGGTAATTCTTCAAAAATAACCCTTATATAGCTTTCCATTACAAATTTTTCCCCCCAACTCCCCACCCCTCCCCTAGAAGGCAGGATATCCACTACATGTTAATTATGTTAAAGTATTGGCAAATCGAATATATGTATACATATTTCCAAACTTATCATTGTTGTGCAAGAAAAATCTTATCTACACAAACGATATATCAGATAAAGAAAGCACAATGTAAGCAAACATCAATCAAGGAGTATGAGAATGTTATGTTGTGGTCCACATTTCACATCCCTCTCTCTGGGTGTATATGGCTTTCTTCAGTGAACAATTGGAAGTGGTTTGAAACATGTCATTGTTGAAGAGAGCCATGTCCATCAGAATTGATCATTATATAGTACTGTTGTTGCCGTGTATAATGATCTCCTGGTTCTGCTCATTTCACTCAGCATCAGTTCATCTAAGTATCTCCAGGCCTCTCTGAAATCATCTTGCTGGTCATTTCTTACATAACAATAATATTCCATAATATTCATATACCATAATTTATTCAGCCATTCCCCAATTGAAGGGCATCTATTCAATTTCCAGTTTCTAGCCACTACAAAAAGGGCTGCCACAAACATTCTTGCATATGTGGGGCCTTTTCCTTCCTTTATGATTTCTTTGGGATATAAGCCCAATAGAAATGCTGCTGGGTCAAAGGGTATGCACACTTTGATAACTTTTTCAGCATAGCTCCAAATTGTTCTCCAAAATGGCTGTATCTGTTCACAGCTCCACCAACAATGCATCAGTGTCCCAGCCCTCCCACATCCCCTCCAACATTCATCATTAACTTTTCCTGTCATTTTAGCCAATCTGACAGGTGTGAAGTGGTACCTCAGGGTTGTCTTGATTTCCATTTCTCTGAACAATAGTGATTTGGAGTACCTTTTCATATGACTACAAATAGTTTTAATTTCATCCTCTGAAAATTGTCTATTCATATCCTTTGACCATTTATTGATTGGAGAATGGCTTGAATTTTTATAAATATGAGACAATTCTCTATATATTTTAGAGATGAGATCTTTATCAGAACCCTTAAATGTAAAGATGATTTCCCAATTTATTGCTTCCCTCCTAATCTTGTCTGCATTGATTTTGTTTGTACAAAAACTTTTTAACTTAATATAGTCAAAGTTATCTATCTGGTTTTCAATTAAGACTTCCAGTTCTTCTTTGGACATAAATTTATTCCATCTCCATAAGTCTGAGAGGTAAACTATATTACATTCCTCTAATTTACTTATAGTATCACTCTTTATATCCAGATCATGAACCCATTTATATCTTATCTTGGTATGTGGAGTTAGATATGAGTCAAGCCCTAATTTCTTCCACACTAGTTTCCGTTTTCCCAGCAGTTTTTGTCAAATAGTGAATACTTATCCCAATAGCTGGGGTCTTTGGGTTTATCAAAAACCAAATTGCTATAGTTATTGCCTAGTTTGTCTTGTGATTCTATCCTATGCCACTGATCGACTACTCTATTTCTTAGCCAGTACCAAATGGTTTTGATGACCGCTGCTTTATAATATAGTTTTAGATCTGGTACAGCAAGTCCACCATGTCAGCCTTTTTTTTTCCATTAATCCCCTTGAAATTCTTGACCTTTTGTTTTCCAAATGAACTTTGCTACTATTTTTTCTAGATCTGTAAGATAATTTCTTGAGAGTTTGATTGGTATGGCACTAAATAAGTAAATTAGTTTGGGTAGTATTGTCATTTTTATTATATTCGCTCATCCTACCCATGAGCATTTTAAGTTTTTCCAATTGACTAGGTCTGATTTGATTTGTGTGGAAAGTGTTTTGTAGTTTAGTTCATATAGTTCCTGACTATCCCTTGGAAGATAGATTCCCAAATATTTTATACTATCAACAGTTATTTTTAATGGAATTTCTTTTTGTATCTCTTGCTGCTGAACTTTATTGGTAATATATAAAAATGCTGATGATTTATGTGGATTTATTTTGTATCCTGCAACTTTGCTAAAGTTGTGAATTGTTTCTAGTAGTTTTTTAGTTGCGTCTTTAGGGTTCTCTACGTATATCATCATGTCATCTGCAAAGAGTGATAATTTGGTTTCCTCATTTACCTACTCTAATTCCTTTAATCTCTTTTTCTTCTCTTACTGCCAAAGCTAACATTTCTAAGACAATATTAAATAATAATGGTGACAGTGGGCAGCCTTGTTTCACTCCTGATCTTATTGGGAATGGTTCTAGTTTGACTCCATTACATATGATGCTTCCTGAAGGTTTTAAGTAGATACTACTAATCATTTTAAGGAAAAGCCCATTTATTCCTGTACTCTCCAATGTCTTTAATAGGAATGGGTGTTGGATTTTATCAAAGGCTTTTTCTGCAGCTATGGTGATAATCATATGTTTTTTATTAATTTGGTTATTAATATAATTGATTATGCTAATAGTTTTCCTAATATTGAACCAGCCCTGCATTCCTGGTATAAATCCTACTTGGTCATGATGTATTATCCTAGGGATGACTTTCTGTAATCTTGTTGCTAAAATCTTATTTAAAATTTTTGCATCAATATTCACTAGGGAAATGGGTCTATAGCTTTCTTAGTTTTCTCACTACCTGTTTTAGCTATCAGCACCATATCTGTGTCATAGAAGGAATTTGTTAGTACACCTTCTTTCCCTATTTTTTCAAATAGTTTATATAGTATTGGGATTTTCATTAGAAATAGGTGAAATTCTCCTGTATCATTGAATGACCATCTTCTTCCCTGGAAGATGATGCTCATTCTAGCTGGATAACTTATTCTTGGCTGTAATCCAAGTTCTTTTGCCTTTCGGAATATCTGGTTCCAGGCCCTTCGATCCTTTAAAGTGGAAGCTGACAGATCCTGTGTAATTCTAATGACAGTTCCTCGGTATTTGAACTGTTTCTTTCTAGCTGCTTGCAATATCTTTTCCTTGGTGCAATAGTCCTGAAATTTGGCCACGATATTCCTTGGGGTTTTAATTTTGGGGTCTCTTTCTGGAGGTGATCGGTGAATTCTTTCAATGCCAATTTTGCCTTCTGATTCTAAAACATCAGGGCAATTCTCTTTCATGATTTCCTGGAAGATAGCATCCAGGTTCTTTTTTTCATCGTGGCTTTCAGGGAGTCTGATAATCCTTAAATTGTCTCTCCTGGATGTGTTTTCCAACTCAGTTGTTTTTCCTAGGAGATATTTCATATTTTCTTCTATTTTTTTTTCATTTTTTTGTTTTTATTTAACTGATTCTTGGAGTCTTATTGAGTCATTTACTTCTATTTGTTCAATTTTAATTTTTAAAGTATTATTTCCTTCAGTTATCTTTTTTAGCTCCTTTTGTACCTGGCCAATTGAATTTCTTGATTCAATGCATTCTTTTTCCATTTTGCCAGTTTCATTTTTCAGTGAATTGTTGTCTTTTTCCAAATCACCTATTTTGTTTTTCAGTTCACCATTTTTATTTTCCAGTGAATTGGTGATTTTTTCCAATTCACCAATTTTGTTTTTCAGTGAACTGTTTTCTTTTTCCAATTCACCAGTCCTATTTTCCAGTTTTTGATATTTCTGTTGCCCTGATCTCAATTTATTTCCCCATTCTTATTCTAGCTCTCTTTTGAGATTCTTAATGCAATCTTCCAGGTAAGCCTTCTGAAAGGGAGACCAACTTAAGTCTGCCTTGTGGCTTCATCTGGGATTGTTTTCATAATGTCAGGATCTGGGGACTGTTCTATTTTTTCTCCGTAAAAGCTTTCTATGGTGAGAGCTCTCTTCTGCTTCTTGTTCATGATTTAAAGTTAGGATATTGGTCAAAAGCAGAGAAAAGTGCAACAATTTGTATTTGCCCTGGGGCAGTTTGCCGAGTTGACTTCCGGTCTGAGGGTGGTCGGGCTAGATTCGCACTAGGACCACGTTTTCAGCTGCTCTCAATCCACCCTTTACCAAAGGCAGATCTGCCAAAGCACCTGCCCGCAAGCTTAGCAAAGTGGCCCAGGCATCTCCCAGGGGCTTCCTGGGTGCCTAAAATCAGCCCCTCTATCTCAGCCCTGACTTCCGCCCCGGCTGGAGTCTGATCTTGACCAGTGGCCAATTTCCCCTGAGGCTAACCTTCTCCGGAGTTCTTTCCAGGTAGATTTTTGATAGAAGTACGTTGTAGTCCAAATGTTTGGAGGGACCCTCACTCAAAAACCAGTTCGAGGGCTCACTTTGTCTGGGTTTGAGGGAAGGTCCCAGGAATTCACAGAGAAAGCTGTCTGCAGTTCGCCATCTTGGCTCCACCCCCCGAGACTCTTTTTTCAAATCATAACAGGCAATTGTATTCAGGCTGACTCTATTACTTTGATTATATGAAGGTGACAAATTATTACTTTAATGCCAATTTTATTACTCATTTTGTACATGATAATATTGTAATACAGATAGGAGTGAAAACTATATAAGTAACAGTCAAACTTCAAGGAAGGCACTGTTTTTAAAAAAAGACAAGTAATCCAATAGCATCACAACTACAAATATATAAGAATACACATAAATGTGTAAGTAAAGTTATTTATTGAAGGAAATATATGAATATGTTCCTGAAGACTGAAGTACACATAATATATTTACCAGGTAATAAGATATAGTCATGAAATTTTAGAAATTATGTTTTATCCCTTCTTTTTGAGAAGTATATAGTTAGTTGGAAATGAAGAATGATAAAAGGAATATCAATTACTGTAACCCAGATCTTACAGTCACATGTAATTCTATTCTTCAGTACTATGTTTCTACATTGCTTCAGGATCTTATAACATGTGCATTTAAATCATTTTCTAACTCATCAGGTTGTTCTTTGAGAAAAATAAGATTCAGTGCATGATTATCGTCACTACTGGAAGAGATTAATAGAGTATTGAAATGATTGACTTTATTCAATTTAACACACATAAAAGGTTTGTCTCAAATTTCTGGAAAGATATCTTCCCTATACCATTTGCCCAGTAAACACCTTGGAAAGATAGAGACCCCCCATAGCACTCACTGTATATCTAATAGTTCTTCTTTTCTTTTTTTTTTTGTGTGTATATGTGTATGTTTTATATGAACATTAAGAATTAATAAATAAAGTATGCAAAAAGGGCTTGATTTTGCTCAGCATAAATGACCAGTGGGAGGAATTCATATCTTAACATCATGCTAAGTCATTAACCTCACCAGTCAGTATGTCTTAGAAAATCTAGTAATAATAGACAAAATGTAATAAAGCAGAATAAAGGAATGCTTCTTGCCAGGAATGTTAAAAGTTATTTGTCTTTATATATATATATATATATATATATATGTATACATATATATATATATATATGTATACATATATATATGTCTTTATTTTCTATTCTGGTGACTCAGAGAATTGTTCTGTATTACATTTCTGTATATAATTAGGCAGTCTTAATTCAACCACCAGTTCAAGTTCTTAGGGGCTATTTTTACAATTATCATCTCTGGGGAGAGGAAAAAATGCAAAAATAATATGTTAATATTATTAATAAGCAATTCATTTTAGCACTTTAAATACACATTGCCAGAAGTCCAAATTTTATTCTCCTGTATTGACTTTTCCCTATCTTTTCAAAACAGACTGCTTGAAAGCAATATTTTGCTAAACTTTTGACTCAGTTTTGCCTTGTAGTTAAGAAAAGAGAAACAAATCTATCATTGAAAAACTTACATAGTACTTTGAAATTTGAATTTATTTTTAAAAGGAGCCAAAGTGCTTTCCTGGCAGGAATTCATATTACTTCTGTATGCTTTTATAGCTCAAACAGTTGATTAGAGTGGTGAATGACTTTTCAAAAGTCTAATATTATTATACTGATTTAGTCCATGCCATTGTCTACATCTATGCCATTGTTTATAGTGATTCAAGTTTAATTCATGTTCATTAAGTCATTTCAAAGGAAAACAGTTTGTCAGATCCCTGATATCCTCCTTAGTGCTTGCTCTCAGGTAGTTTATAGTTGAATCTCTTTACTTTGCAACCAATAAAATGGAAATGATACACTTTACTTTCTTCTCCAGTAATAATTAATTTTTTGGCTTAAAGGCTCTATTACCATTAGAGTGGATGGAGAAGTATGAGTTGTGGTACTCTATGAAAGGAAGAAGCAGTAGGAAGCTATTGACTTTTGGAAGGTTTTTTTTTTTTATTTAAGAGGGGAAAAAGTAGATAAATTAACAAAAGAAGGGATAAATAATGATGTATATACTACATAACACATTAAATAAAGCACTTTCTTCTCAATAATTCTATTTTATAGATGAGGAAAATAAGAATCAGAAAAATTTGGTGACCAACCCAAGATGACATACTTAATGCACATTCCAGTTTTCATATATAGTCTTGAAAGATAGGCATAAGAAATAGATAATATGACTACCTTGCCTCTCAATAAGAACTTCATCTGGAAAAAACAAACAAACAAAAAATTTAAACAAAATTTAAACCAACAAAGTCTCAAACTGAGAAATACCAACTGTTAGATAGTGAAACAAAATGCAAAATGCCGAATGGAAACATTTAGGAAATGTATTTCTATCATTCAAGTAGTTTAACATTTTAAAATTAAAACACCCAGAACTTTTGCCCTACACCTACTGTATTGTTAGTATGAGAACTACCAGTGTGGAAATCCCTCAACCTACTTATTATTATTATTATTTATTTTATTAATAAGGAATTACTATATTAATATTAGTAATATTTATTATATTAAAACTTGTCTATGACTTGTCTTATGGAAATGAGACTACTACTGAGAGTTTTCTTGGTTTATCTATGGTCACAAAACTAATATGTGTTAGAATTGAACCAAGATTTTCTGATTTGAAATGTTGTTATCTGTACAATAGAGTATGTCCCTAAGACCAATAGTAAATAATCTCTATCACGCATATTTATGGGAGTCCTTATTCTTCCATAAATACTCATTGATTTTTTTTCAAAACCTACAATCAAAGATTGTAATGACGTTCAAATGAGCTGTTGCTATATAGAACATTTTTATGTTTTTCTTCTGTAATTTCCCTGCAAATAAGTTATTACAAAGCTTTTGCAAAGATTTTCATGCATGTATAATAACATATTTAGCATATATGATCCTTCCTGTTTCATACCAATTTGATCACTGATCATCAACAGATCACTGAACAAAATTACTTACATGGTTGCTTCCATAAAGAAATCTTTTATTATCTTAATATTTATGTGAGACATCTTATAGAAAAACAACTTAAAGTTTTTCTCAATAATAAAAATTACAAAAGTATTTTTGTATAACTTTCAATCAGTTGTGTGACCGAAGATGTAGTCTATTACAGAAAACTATCTGGAAATGTCTCAATATCACCTTGTATCATTAATGAGAATTCAATAGAAGAAAGTAAGATACTTTTGCTTTCAAAGATCCCACATTACTTCCTGCAAAAACAATAACAATAATACCTCATAGTATATTTTCCTGGTGATGGTATTTAACTGTAAATCAATAGATCATCGAAATTGCCAAAGAATCAAAATTCCTGGAATGTAAAAGGTAAATTAACAGAAATCACACATACACACACACACACACACACACACAAATTAGTTCAAGAAAACTTTAAGAAATACATGCAAGCTAGGTGGCGCAGTGAATAGATCTCCAGCCCTGAAGTCAGGAGGACCTGAGTTCAAATCTGATCTCAGACACATCCTAGCTGCGTGACTCTGGGCAAGTCACTTAACCCCAATTGCCTTAGCAAAAAAATGTGTTCTGATTTCCACAAAAAAAAGAAAAAGAAAAGAAAAGAAAGAAATACATGCAAGAAGAATTATCATTCCTCCTAAACAAGGAATAAAACATAACTATGAAAATGTTTCAAGGATATAGGAACTAAAATAAGACATTTTTAGCACATTGAATATATCCTCCATGAAGGGTTTTCTGGACAGTCATGGGTGAAAATCAAATGAAATTAAAGTACATCAAGCCTATATCATTTAGATCATCAATTTATTGAAGCATTGAAGCTTTTGATATTTGAAAGCTTTTTGAACTAGAATAGTGTTTATCTTTCCAATCTAAAATAGAAAACCTAGCAAAAAATTCAGCTTCTCAATGGCCTATATTTAATAATAAAATATATGTTACGATGAGAGAATGACCTCCATACATTGCCTATATGTCTTTGAGAAGTGAAACAAAAATCACTGAAGTGGAAATCAGAACACAACTATTTTTAGTGATGACATAGCAGTAATTACAAGTATGACCTTGAACAAAAATATTTATTCTCTCTGGGGGCTCAGTTTCATCCATTTGTCAAATGAGGATAATGGACCACATAATCTCTAAGGTATTTTTTGACTCCAGAAGCCTATAAGACTACCTGGATATCGTATTTTAGAGGAATCATGTTTGATGCTTTAGAGTGCAACAGGGTCAACTCCTTCAATCATGATTAATTCATAGGAAACCTATGAGAGTGATATAGAGTCCTTGCTCAAAAGGCCTTTGGGGCAGCTTCCTCACATAGTCATACAAATAGGCTTACAATGGAATTACATGTTACATAGCTTTGGTTCTAAAAGAAGAACATAGGACAAAACTTATAGACAAATGTGTCATAAAAACTATTTATGTTATTCATAATATACTGTTTTTATTTTTTGTTTTGTTTTTTGTTACCCAGAAAAGAAATGATCCCAACTTCAGTAACAGGTTGTATGGTAGAAAAAAAAAATAGATGACAATTTTCTTAAAAAATAATAATAATGGTCCCTAATGGCATTTTGTTCTTTAAAGCACAATTTTCTTCTTAATGAGAGAAATACAGCTTCCTTTTGCTATTTAGTGTGACTTTTCAAAATGGAGATTTCCAAATTCCTTACATATAATAAACCTCTCTCTTTAACCACATACAGGTGTTTTATATTATTTTTTTAGAATAGCTTTGTCATTCTTTTTTCCTTCTGTCAAACCTTTTAGTAACATGACATTATTGTTGTTTTAATTTATTTGAAGTGGTTTCTTTACCCATTATTTTGATTTGTATGAAGTCCTATCTAGAACAATAAAAATTGCTGTGTTTTCCCTTTTTTTCTTTAAGATTTGTCAAGTAAATAAACAAATGACATTCAAAATTTTATTTTCCTTCTTATACACAGTTAGAGGCTCAAAGAAGTAGAATGGATTTGGAAGCTCTGCAAAAACATAGCATCTGCACAGCACCATGGGATTCAATTATTAGAGATGTCATTTGAAAATTAAAAAAAAAATCAGAGAATGAAATAATGGTTTTCTAGCTCCTTGGGGGGGGGGGACAAATAAAGAGATAAATGGGAAAAGAATTCATATAGAGCTGGAAGGATTTTCTGTACCATGATTGAAACATCCAGTAAGTATTCAAGTGGACCCTTATTGAGATACTTTTCTCTTCACCATTGTACATCATTTTTGATTTGCTAACTCCCTTTTCTGGTTAAGGGGAAAGAATCATTTCTGTTTTTGATGACTCTTGAAGAGAGGCAGAAACACACTATCATTATTGCCTGAATATGGTCCTGAATGAAGTCCTTTAGTAAACTAGATCCTTCTTTCTTCTATGATCCTTCTGAGGTAACCATAACAGAGGACTTTTCAGTAATGAGAACATTATTAGAAACACAATGCTAAAGTTAAAAGAACAGCTATTCCCATAACAGACAGCTTTGTCAAAAGAAATTTAAGCCTAAAAGAAATTCTCCATCAAGCTGCAATATAGGTTGAAGATACTTGTATTGAGATTTTAGAAAGTTATTACAGAAGTTACAACTAATAAATGACAGAAACAGATTAGAAGTCCAGTCTTTTGATTTTCCATTGAATATCACTGTCTCATTTTAGTAGTTAATTCTAGTCCTTTGAGGGTATTTTTTTTTCATTTTCTTAGGACTTTTTTTGTTCTCGTTGGCTCTCTTTTCACAAGCTGTTATTTTAATTTTCTTGATCTATTCTGTATTTTGGAAGAGCAGAAAAGAAAATCAGTGCTCAGTGGTAGACAATTTCTGAGTCTAAGGAGAAGACCTAGAAAATCATAGTCTGCTGAGAACAAGTTAGAAATTTTGTTTTGGTCTTATTTTAATTTGTCCTTTCACAGTTTCTGATTCAATACCTCCCACTCAGCGGACATCTAGTAACTTTTCATTTATGAAGAAAGAGAAAAATCTAAATTTAATGTTAAGAATGATGAAAAGAATAGATTAAGAAGGAAGAAAGAAGGAGGGAAGAAGGAAGGAAAGGAAGGAAGGAAGGAAGGAAGGAAGGAAGGAAGCAAGGAAGGAAGGAAGGAAGGAAGGAAGGAAGGAAGGAAGGAAGGAAGGAAGGAAAAGAGAAAGAGAGAGAAAGTGTGAAAGAGGAAGGGAAGGACAGAAGGAAGGAAAAGGGAAAGAGAGAGGGAGAAAATAAAGAAGAAAGAAAAACAAAAAAAAACAGTCTCTGAGTCAAGGATACTTACAATCTATTAGAAAATTAACATGCAATTCATTTATTTAAATATATTTACATACATATTATATATTTATACACATATATCCATATAAAGTAATATGAAGTGAGAGTATTCACCAGTACTTCTGTGTATTTATATTAATGCACAGCAAAGTCAAGGACACTGTCATACATGGAAAATAAGAAGCAACCACTTTGATCATGAGGTCTCATTTCTAAGCAACTTGTTTGCACCAGAGCTCCATATATACATGTATCTGTCAAATCGAGAGATCATTCAAGCTGTCAGGTGAATGTTTTCACTAGATTGAAGTGGTGAGAGAATATTGGCAACAGAAAACAGATAAAGAAGTAAATTCATCCACCTACAAATTCAGCGAACTTGAAATACTTTATGGTAATCAGAAGGTATTTGTCTCACAAGAAAAATTGACAGAATGATGTTTTTTGAATATAAGATAAATGCTTTGTTCTATCTTGAATGAAGAGCCATGAGGGTAAAAAATAATAATTTTATTACAACTATTTATTATAGTCTATATCACCTGCCAGAAATAGTATTCTCATCTTTAGGTTTGTGTATTCTATATGATACTATTTTACTTGGAGTCATGAGTCTCTTGATAATATTACTATTTCCATATGAATATTGATAGCTACCTAATCTTTAAAAGATGAATGAAAAAAAAGATGAGAAACTGAACAACTCACCAGCTTTATAAGGAAATCCTAAATTAAATTCTCTATCATTGTTTCTCTATATAACTTTATCATTTTTTTTCTCCTAAAATATTTTAACTAATCACTCTTGTTAATTTAGAGGTCAATAGCTCTTGATAGAAATGAAAGTATGATATAAATATTAATTTTCACATGTAAGAACAAAAATAATCAGTAATATTTATTGAAACAATCAGTGGATAGGGTAAGGAGAAGAGGGAGGGAGCCAAATTAATTATGGAAAACTATTAAAAATATTTTAATTGTCTATTGCAAATTAATAGAGTCCCATAGTTCTAAATATTCTGATAGAATAGAAAATGAAATTTATATTGTATAAAACTATGCAAAATGACTAAATATCTCCTTGTGGGAATTATTATTTCACATGTCAGAAGGCAGAGATATTTTAGAATATGGAGGTCAGCAGTCACTTCAGTGTTTTACCTGGCATGTCTTCCATCTCCTATAGTATATGATAGCAACAACTGGAAGATGTTTTTTCAAGCATTGTAATTTGTCTGTCATCTGAAAATATGAATGAGTTAATATAATATAATTATAATATATAATATTCAAGTAAAGGTGTTTATCAAAATATATGTAACAGTGTGAATTGGAAGACTTACAAAGTCTTTCTTATATTTCACTTTCTTAATTCCCCCACTTTTCCTGAATAAAAAAAAATGAACAGTTAAAAATTTCATCTTATATTTAACTTCTCATTTTTCAAATTACTTTGACTTTCATTTAAATCATTAACTCTTTTTCATCTACTCTTTACCATAATTGTTTATATGTTTTACAAACATCATTTATATAAGCATTGTTTTTCAATTGCTTTTCAAAAAGAATAGAATAAATAATTCTTTTTCTAGAGAATCAGCTTGCCCACAAACCCACAAGATTATTAAAAGCAATGGTCAGTGGCTGAATCTCAACTTTCCCATGAATAAAAGTTTTCCTTTTGTTATTGATACAAGAGAGATAGGAAAATTGGAACCAAAGAGATGGAGGGAATATGGGTAAGGAACTAAGGTCTCAATTCGAGGGACCTAACAGACAGCTACATGGTATAATGGATACAGTCCAGGGCTTGGAATGAAGCAGTTCTGATTCATATTCTGACTGTAAAACTTAGCCAGGAACTTGACCTTGAGCAAACAATTTTTTGTATCAGCTTCCTCATCTGTAAAGTGGGGATAATAACACTGTCTACCTAACAGAGATTCATGAGATTCAGAAGATATTATGTGTAATAAGTAAATTATTTTGCAAAGGCCCAAAAGCAATATAAATATTAAGTATTAATAATTACAACAATCATAAGAATATTTGTATATACAATGAGCCTTCCATAAAGATGTGTTGATTTTTTCATATCTAAAGAATAACTGAAGTCTTGTTGAAAACAATAGATTTAATTAAAAACAGAAATAGGAAAAATATTCTCATACCCTATGCATTATCTAGTTTGTATTAACTCTAATCTAAATTCTTCATTTTATAAACAAAGTGATTGAAATTCACAAAGAAGTGGTTGTTCCAAGATATAGAACAAGTTCTTTTATGGGGCCTGCTATGGAACTTATGCCTCTTAAATCTTGAGCATTCTTTTCTTTTTTTTTTTCCTTTATTAAAACAGTTTATTTGCAAAACATATGTATGGGTAATTCTTCAACGCTGACACTTACAAAGCCTTTTCTTACAAATTTTCCCCCATAGTCACCATCCCTTCCCTAGATGGCAGAAAATCCAGTACATGTTAATTATGTTAAAATACTTGACAAATTGAAAATATATGTATGCATATTTCCACACATTGTTGTGCAAGAAAAATGATATCTACAATAAAAATAAAATCAGAGAAAGGAAACACAATGCAAGCAAAAACTAATAGAGAATATGAAAATGTTATGTTGTGGTCCACATTTCACATCCCTCCCTTTGGGTGTATATGGCTTTCTTCAATGAACAAATGGAAGTGGTTTGAAACATTTCATTGTTGAAGAGAGCCATGGCCATCAGAATTGATCGTCATATAGTCTTGTTGTTGCTGTGTATAATGATCTCCTGGCTCTGCTATTTTCACTCAGCATCAGTTCATGCAAGTCTCTTCAGGCCTCTCTGAAATCGTCCTGCTGGTCATTTCTTACAGAACAATAATATTCCATAACATTCATATTCCATTATTTATTCAGCCACTCTCCAATTGATGGGCATCCATTCAGTTTCCAGTTTCTAGCCACTACAAAAAGCGGTGCCACAAACATTCTTGCACATGTGGGGCCCTTTCCTTCCTTTAAAATCTCTTTGGGATATAAACCCAATAGAAACACTTCTGGGTCAAAGGCTATGCACAGTTTGATAACTTTTTGAGCATTCCAAATTGTTGAGCATTCTTTTCAATATTCTGTGCTGGTTCTCCTATGTAGGATAATATGACAGCATTAGGAAGTGGCAGAATTATGTCTAGAATCTTCTTTTGGAGGGGGGCCTTCTTTTTATTGCAGAAGGTGGGACTTTTTAAAACAGTGTTTTATTATTTTCCAATTACATTTTTTTTAAATTTTATTTTATTTGCAAAACATATGTAAGGGTAATTCTTCAACATTAACCCTTACATAGCTTTCTGTTACAGATTCCCCCCCCCCTCCAACTCCCCAACCCTCCCCTGGATGGCAGGATATCCACTACATGATAATTATGTTAAAATATTTGGTAAATCGAATATATGTATACATATTCCCACACATCATTGTTGTGCAAGAAAAATCGTATCTACAAGAAAGAAATATCAGATAAAGGAAACACAATGTAAGCAAACATCAATCGAGAGTATGAAAAATGTTATATTGTGGTCCACATTTCACATCCCTCTCTCTGGGTGTATATGGCTTTCTTCATTGAACAATTGGAAGTGGTTTGAAACATTTAATTGTTGAAGAGAGCCATGTCCATCAGAATTCATCGTCATATAGTATTGTTGTTGCCGTGTATAATGATCTCCTGGTTCTGCTCATTTCACTCAACATCAGTTCATGCAAGTCTCTCCAGGCCTCTCTGAAATCATCCTGCTGGTCATTTCTTACAGAACAATGATATTCAATAACATTAACATACCATAATTTATTCAGCCATTCTCCAATTGGAGGGCATCTATTCAGTTTCCACTTTGTAGCCACTACAAAAAGGGCTGCCACAAACATTCTTGCACATGTGGGGCCCTTTCCTTCGTTTATGATTTCTTTGGGATATAAGCCCAATAGAAACACTGCTGGGTGAAAGGGTATGCACAGTTTGAAAACTTTTTGGGCATAGTTGCAAATTGCTCTCCAGAATGGCTGTATCCCTTCACATTTTCACCAACAATTCATCAGTGTCCCAGCCTTCCCACATCCTCTCCAACATTCATCATTAACTTTTCCTTTCATTTTAGCCAATCTGACAGGTGTGTAGTGGTACCTCAGGGTTCTCTTGATTTGCATTTCTCTGATCAATAGTGATTTGGAGCACCTTTTCATATGACTACGAATAGTTTTAATTTCATTGTCTGAAAATTGTCTGTTCATATCCTTTGACATTTATCGATTGCAGAATGGCTTGAATTTTTATAAATATAAGACAATTCTCTATATATTTTAGAGATGAGACCTTTAGCAGAACCCTTAAATGTAAAGATGATTACCCCATGTATTGCTTCCCTCCTAATCTTGACTGCATTGGTTTTGTTTGTACAAAAACTTTTTAACTTAATATAGTCAAAGTTATCTATCTGGTTTTCAATTAAGAGTTCCAGTTCTTCTTTGGACATAAATTTATTCCATCTCCATAGGTCTGAGAGGTAAACTATATTACATTCCTCTAATTTACTTATAGTATCACTCTTTATATCCAGATCATGAACCCATTTAGATCTTATCTTGGTATGTGGTGTTAGATGTGGGTCAAGCCCTAATTTTTTCCATGCTACTTTCCAATTTTCCCAGCAGTTTTTGTCAAATAGTGAGTACTTATCCCAGAAGTTGGGGTCTTTGGGTTTATCAAAGACTAAATTGCTATAGTGATTGCCTAGTTTGTCTTGTGATTCTATCCTATTCCACTGATCGATTACTCTATTTCTTAGCCAGTACCAAATGGTTTTGATGACCGCTGCTTTGTAATATAGTTTTAGATCTGGTACAGAAAGTCCACCATCATCAGCCTTTTTTTTTTAAATTAATTCTCTTGAAACTCTTGACCTTTTGTTCTTCGAAATAAATTTTGCTACTATTTTTTCTAGATCTGTAAGATAATTTCTTGGGAGTTTGATTGGTATGGCACTAAATAAGTAAATTAGATTGGGTAGTATTGTCATTTTTATTATATTCGCTCAGCCTACCCATGAGCATTTTAAGTTTTTCCAATTGACTAGGTCTGATTTTATTTGTGTGGAAAGTGTTTTGTAGTTTAGTTCATATAGTTCCTGACTTTTCCTCGGCCGATAGATTCCCAAATATTTTATACTATCAACAGTTATTTTGAATGGAATTTCTTTTTGTATCTTTTGCTGTTCAACTTTGTTGGTAATATATATATAAATGCTGCTGATTTATGTGGATTTATTTTATATCCTGCAACTTTGCTAAAGTTGTGAAAAAGTTGTGAATTGTTTCTTGTAGTTTCGTTGTCTTTAAGGTTCTCTATGTATACCATCATGTCATCTGCAAAGAGTGATAATTTGGTTTCCTCATTACCTACTCTAATTCCTTTAATCTCTTTTTCTTCTCTTACTTCCAAAGCTAACATTTCTAAGACAATATTAAATAATAATGGTGACAGTGGGCAGCCTTGTTTCACTCCTGATCTTATTGGGAATGGTTCTAGTTTGACTCCATTACATATGATGCTTGCTGAAGGTTTTACGTAGATACTACTAATCATTTTAAGGAAAAGCCCATTTATTCCTATACTCTCCAGTGTTTTTAATAGGAATGAGTATTGGATTTTATCAAAGGCTTTTTCTGCATCTATTGAGATAATCATATGTTTTTTGTTAATTTGGTTATTAATATAATTGATTATGATAATAGTTTTCCTAATATTGAACCAGCCCTGCATTCCTGGTATAAATCCTACTTGGTCATGGTGTATTATCCTGGGGATAACTTTCTGTAATCTCGTTGCTAAAATCTTATTTAAAATTTTTGCATCAATATTCATTAGGGAAATGGGTCTATAGTTTTCTTTCTCAGTTTTCTCATTACCTGATTTAGCTATCAGCGACATATCCGTGTCATAGAAGGAATTTAGTAGTACATCTTCTTTCCCTATTTTTTCAAATAGTTTATATAATATTGGGATTAATTGTTGTTTGAATGTTTGGTTCACATTGTATTCACATGTAAATCCATCTGGCCCTGGAGATTTTTTCTTAGGGAGTTGATTAATAGCTTGTTTTATTTCTTTTTCTAAAATGGGGCTATTTAAATAATTTATTTCCTCTTCTGTTAACCTAGGCAATCTACATTTTTGTAGATATTCCTCCATTTCATTTACATTATCAAATTTATTGGCATAAAGTTGAGCAATGAAACTCCTAAGTATTACTCTAATTTCCTCTTCATTGGAGGAAAGTTCTCCCTTATCATTTTTGAGACTAACAATTTGATTTTCCTCTTTCCTTTTTCTAATAAATTAACTAAAGGCTTATCTATTTTGTTGGTTTTTTCATAAAACCAACACTTAGTTTTATTTATTAATTCAATATTTTTCTTATTTTCAATTTTATTTATCTCTCCTTTAATTTTCAGAATTTCCAATTTGGTATTTAATTGAGGGTTTTTCATTTGGTCTTTTTCTAAGCTTTTTTAATTGTAAGCCCAGTTCATTGATCTTCTCTTTCTCTGTTTTATGCAAGTAAGCATCTAGAGATATAAAATTACCCCTTATAACTGCTTAAGCTGTGTCCCACAAATTTTGGTATGTTGTCTCATTATTGTCATTCTCCTGGATGAACTTATTGATTGTGTCTATAATTTGCTCTTTCACCCATTCATTCTTCAGGATTAGATTATTTAATTTTCAGTTAACTTGTGGTCTGTTTTCTCCTGGCCTTATATTACATGTGAGTTTTTTTGCATCATGATCTGAGAAGGATGCATTTACTATTTCTGCTTTTCTGCATTTGATTTTGAGGTTTTTATGCCCTAACACATGAACAATTTTTGTATAAGTTCCATGAACCTCTGAGAAAAAAATATACTCCCTTTTATCCCCATTCAATTTCCTCCAGAGATCTATCATACCTACTTTTTCTAGCCTTTTGTTTACCTCCCTAAATTTTTTCTTATTTATTTTGTGATTTGATTTATCTAATTCTGAGAGAGCAAGGTTGAGATCCCCCACTAGTATAGTATTACTGTCTATTTCTCCTTGCATTTCTGTTAGTATCTCCTCTAGGAATTTGGATGCTATACCACTTGGTGCATATATGTTTAGTATTGATACCACTTCATTGTCTGTGGTACCCTTTAGTAAAATATAGTTTCCTTCCTTATCTCTTTTAATTAGATCTATTTTTGTTTTTCCTTGATCCGAGATAAGGATTGCTATCCCTGCTTTTCTTTATTCACCTGAAGCATAGAAGATTCTGCTCCAGCCCTTTACCTTCACTCTGTCTGTATCTGTATGTTTTAGATGTGTTTCTTGTAAACAACATATTGTAGGATTCTGGCTTTTAATCCAGTCTGCTACCGGCTTCCATTTTATGGGAGAGTTCATCCCATTCACATTCACAGTTAAAATAACTATATCTGTATTCACTGCCATCTTATTTACCCAGATTTTTGATTTTCTCTTCCCTTTCCCCTCTCTCCCTTCCCCCCTCCCCAGTACTTTGCTCTTGATGACCACCTCCCACCAATAATCCTCCTCCCTTTAGAGTCCCTCCCTCCCCTTTATACCTTTCCCTTAATCCTTCTATTAGTTTATCCCTTTCCTTTCCTCCTTTCCCTCCCACCTTCCCACAAGGAGGGTCAAGCCTTTCTTTGAAGCCAAATGTGTCTGATATACTCTCTTAGAGTCCAATCTAGTGAGAGTAACGTTTACACAATACTCATCACCCTCCCTTCTTTCCCTCAATTATATTAGATCTTCTATGTCTCTTTATGAGATTTTGCCTTATATTACCTCCTTTATTTTTACTTTATTTTGCCTCCTTTCCCCCCCCCCTTTTTTCAGTATGGTATCCTTTCCACTTCTAATTTCCTTTCCATTATTATCAAAGAAAAATTGAATTATACCCCCATTCTTTAAGGATACATATAGTAGAAATATAGTTCTCAAGAGTTCTTTCCTTTTTACCTTTTTATGCTTCTCTTGAGTTCTGTATTTGGAGGTCAAATTTTTTGTTCAGATCTGGTCTTTTCATTAGAAATAGGTGAAATTCTCCTGTATCATTGAATGACTATCTTCTTCCCTGGAAGATGATGCTCATTCTACCTGGATAACTTATTCTTGGCTATAATCCAAGTTCTTTTGCCTTTCAGAATATCTGATTCCAGGCCCTTCGATCCTTTAATGTGGGAAGCTGACAGATCTTGTGTAATTCTAATCACAGTTCCTTGGTATTTGTACTGTTTCTTTCTAGCTGCTTGCAATATCCTTTCCTTGGTGTAATGGTCCTGAAATTTGGCCATGATATTCCTTGGGGTTTTAATTCTGGGGTCTCTTTCAGGAGGTGATTGATGAATTCTTTGAATGCCAATTTTGCCTTCTGATTCTAAAACATCAGGGCAATTATCTTTCATGATTTCCTGGAACATACCATCAAAGTTCTTTTTTTTTTTTTTCATCATGGCTTTCAGGGAGTCTGATAATCCTTAGATTGTCTCTCCTGGATCTGTTTTCCAAGTCAGTTGTTTTTCCTAGGAGATATTTCATATTTTCTTCTATTTTTTCTTTTTTGTTTGTTTTTGTTTGACTGATTCTTGAAGTCTTATTGAGTCATTTACTTCTCTTTGTTCAATTTTAATTTTTAAAGTATTATTTCCTTCAGTTATATTTTTTAGCTCCTTTTGTAGCTGGCCAATTGAATTCCTTGATTCAATGCATTCTTTTTCCATTTTGCCTATTTTATTTTTCAGTGAATTGTTGTCTTTTTCCAATTCACCAATTTTGTTTTTCAGTGAATTGTTGTCTTTTTCCAATTCACCAATTTTGTTTTTCAGTGAATTGTTGTATTTTTTCCAATTTGCCATTTTTATTTTCTGGTGAATTGGTGATTTTTTCCAATTCACCATTTTTATTTTCCAGTGAATTGTTGATTTTTTACAATTCACCAATTTTGTTTTTCAGTGAATTGTTTTCTTTTTCCAATTCACCAGTCTTTTTTCCCCAATTTTTCATATCTCTGTTGCAGGGCATTATATCCTTCTTGTACTGATCTCAATTTATTTCCCCATTCTTCTCCTAGTTCTCTTTTGAGATTCTTTATGCAATTTTCCAGGTAAGCCTTTTGAAAGGGATACCAGCTTAAGACTACCTTTGTGGCTTTATCTGGGATTGTTTTCAGAATCTCAGGATCTAGGGACTTCTCTACTTTCTCTCCATAAAAGCTGTCTATGGTGAGAGCTCTCTTCTGCTTCTTACTCATAATTTTGAGCTGCGGTATCAGTCACCAGCAGGGAATAATGCCTCAGTTTCAATTTGCCCTGGAGCAGTTTGCCTAGTTGACTCCTGGTCTGAGGCTGGTTGGGCTAGATCCTCACTAGGATCACGTTTTCAGCTGCTCTCAATCCACCCTTTACCAAAGGCAGATTTGCCAAAGCACCTGCCCGCAAGCAGAGAAAAGTGGCCCAGGCATCTCCCAGGGACTTTCTGGGTGGCTAAAATCCGCCTTCTTTGGCAGCCTGACTTTTGCCCCAAGCTCTCTGGCATCTGATTGCAGCCAGCGGCCAATTCCCCTGGGACTAACCTCCCGAGTTTTTTTCAAAGTAGATTGTTGATAGAAGTGCTTTGTAGTAAGTGTTTGGTGGCGCCCTCACTCCAAAACCAGTTTGGAGGCTCAATTTGTCTGGGTCTGAGGGAAGTTCTCAGGAGCTAACAAAGAATGCTGTCTGCAGTTCGCCATCTTGGCTCCGCCCCCCTCCAATTACATTTAAAAAGATTGTTTTCAATATTCATTTTATGTGATTTTGAGTCCCTAGTTTTTTCTCCTCTCCCTTCATTCCCTCTCCCCAAAACAGCATGAAATCTCATATAGGGTGTACATATGCAAATATGCAGACATATGTCCCTATTAGTCATGCTGAAGAAGAAACATAATAAAGGGAACACACATACACACACACACACACACACACAAATTGAAAATACCATGTTTTGATCCACATTCAGATTGCATAGTTATTTCTCTGGATATGGACAACATTTCCATCATGAATCTTTTGAAATTGTCTTGTTTCATTGTATTGCTGAGAAGAGCTAAATTAATCATAATTGATCATTATACAATGTTGATGTTACCATACATAATGTTCTCCTGAATCTGCTCATTTCACTCAGTATCAATGCATGTAAGTCCAGGCTCTTCTGAAATCACTAGTCTGAAATCAGTCTGTTTTCACAGAACAATAGTATTCCATCATATTCTTATACCATCACTTAGTCATTCTCCAAATGGCGGCTATTCTGTCAAAAAAAAAAAAAAACTGCTAGAAATTCTTTTCAATATATAGGCCTTTCTCCCTACCCCCTTTTTTTTTTTTTTTGATATCTTTGGAATACAAACCTTGTAGTGGTATTGCACATTTTGAATATCCTTTGAGCAGAACCCAGGCCTTTTGAAATTTGATCCTTTGCATTTTCATTAATGTTAAACTTATTTGTATAGCTCAGGTAACATCTTTTCTGAAGATTCCCCCCTTTCCCTCTTCCTCTTGTCAAATTATTAGCATCTTCTTCCTCTTGAAATTACTTTGCACATACTTTCTACTTGCCCTTGTTTTCTTGTATACATAACTGTTGTCCTGACATCTAGCACTTTTTATAGAACTTTCCAGTGGAGGTAGGTGCTATTATTACCCCCATATTAAAATTAAGTAACTGAGGCTTAAAAAGGTTAAGCAAATTGCCCAGGATCATACATCAAGGAAGTATATAAGACCAGATTTTTGCTTTGGTCTTTTTTACACCAAATCTAGAGCTTTTTCTATGCACTTTGTAGCTATATGATGTCATACACTTTTTCCTACTATTAGAAGAATATTAGAAGAATTAGAAGAAGAAAATCCTTATGGAGCTTTGCTTTCATTTTTCTCCCTCTGTATTCTCAAAACCTTGAATACTTTCTACATAGTAATTAAATGCTTTAACTGATTTGAATGAATCATTATCTTTACTATATAGTCTCATAATTTTAAGGTACTTATTATTAGTAATGACCTATAATCTTTCATTATTTGATTTTACTCTTCTCTGTTCCTTTTCAACAACTCATTATTAGTGTCTTCTTAGAAGAGAGTGATGTGACATGTAGAATTTAGAGAAGTGTTGAAGAGCAACAGGAATTTTTGAGAAAAATACTGAATTTGAAGTTTTCAAATATTTCTTTTTGTCTATCTCCACTTCATGAAGTGAATTTCTTACTCCAATCAGTTGAAAAGCTCTATGAAATTGATGTTGACTTTGAATTGTTGTTTTTCTGAATTGATACTCAGGGGCACTGGGCACTAAAGGTAGAAGCATTTTGAGGGCAGATACAAAGATTATATTTATTTCAGTATGTCAAATCCTAGCATATATAGGTGCCCCTCAAAATGTAAGTAGTATAATCATGGAAATTTATTTTTATATATATTTTAAATTGTTGTGTCTCATTCTTTACTTCTTTTTCATTATTGTTTACATTAATGAGATCTTTATTGTAACGTCATTTCATAAAACTAAATAAATGGTAAGCATTTCATTAAAGGGGAAAAAAAGCAAATGTTTCAAACTGAATCTAGACACACTTCTCCCCCTCAATATCTTGGGACAATAAACAGTTTTCTTGAAATAGAAAATCCTTTGTTTTGTGTATCTGAGAGGCTGACTCATCATGCATCTGGTAGTTGAATTTTCATTTAGCTTTAACTCTGTCTCATTTCAAATATGATTCAACTAAGCCAACTAGAATAACAATATACAACTGAATATAATCCAATTCAACATAATTAGTACTAAATCAATGTCTTTGGGAAATTGGATTGAATTCACCTGTAGTATTTATCATTTTTTCTCTCCAACTACTATGGGACAATGACTATTGGTCATGTCAATCAATTTGAAATTATTAATAGTCTAGGCTACCTTTAACAGAGGAGAAAAAGTTATCTGAATGGCTAAGTAAAGAGTATGCATTTAAATATCTATTATATAATAAATCAACTAAATTGTCAATTTGAAAGATTTTAAATATATCTGCAGACTAATTTAAAACATTTACTACTGTGAGTTGTCATCATCATCAAGCACTAAAGGGGCAGAAAAAAATTCAGGCATTAATTGTTGTCAGCCATAAATAACTCTTTGTCACCCTATTTTGGGATTTTCTTGGTAAAGATAAAGCAAAGGTTTGTCATTTCCTTCTCCAGCTGATTTTACAGTGGTGGAAACTGAAGCACACATGTTTAAGTGATTTGTTAAAGATCTAGTAAGTGTCTGAGCTCTGATTTGATTACATGAAGATGTCTTCCTGATTCCAAGCCCAATGCCTTGTGCACCATGTTATCTATCTGCCTAATTATTAAATTAGAGGAACTAAAAATCAAGGAACATTTATTAAATGCTGCCTATGTTCAAAAAACTATGCCATATGTTAGGAAAATAACAACCACATATAATATAATCTCTGTCCTTTAAATTTATTTACAATTAAGCTGGATAAATAAGAAAAATATAAATATAATCATAAAAACAAAAATCAAGTATGATAACTTCATAATACATACACAAAGCTTCATAAAAGTTTTATGGATAAAGAGATCTAACAGTACATGTAGTAGGGAAGAGGGAAGGGACTATGGAAAGTACAGTCATATATTATTATATAGAATTAAAGTTCAAAAGACAAAGATTACAGATATGGCCTTTCTAAAGCTGAAGTAATTTCTTATGAATTCCTGCATAAATAGAAAAATAATTTTTTTGTTAAATAGTCATCATATTCTCAATATGTGCAATAACATTTTAAATG
Organism: Myrmecobius fasciatus; assembly: GCA_023553655.1. Taxonomy (NCBI): domain Eukaryota; kingdom Metazoa; phylum Chordata; class Mammalia; order Dasyuromorphia; family Myrmecobiidae; genus Myrmecobius; species Myrmecobius fasciatus. The sequence continues at coordinate 77,170 of JAJPUD010007172.1, read as the reverse complement.
AGCCAAAGAAAATAGCTAGATTGGGTAGTGATATATAAATAAGGAAGATCTGAGTTTAAATTCATCAGTCAATTAGCTGTGTGACCCCAACAGATTTTTAACATCTATCTATCTCAGTTACCTCAACTTTAAAATGGAGATTGTGGTAATACTTGCCTCCCAGTTTTCTTGTGATAATATTCACAATTTGTATCAGACCCTGCTAGACCTCATCAGGGTCTAACACATAGTAGGTTCTATATAACTGCTAGTTAGGATTATTGTTTTTTTATTACATGCATTGCATATCATTAAATTACAACATGTTACCAAAATGATTAATTTTGGAGAAGTGATATAAAAACATAACCAAATGTCTATGATAGACCAGAAAAGAAGATTTCTATATGTTCTCAGTAGTGATAACAGATGGAGATTCCAAATACTATCCTGATATTTACACAATATTAAAGACATCAAGGGAAGGGTCCTTGCACATTACAGAGATGCTCTATATAGGGAGACATAGGTAAGGATTACATAAGATGAGTTGTAAAGTGATCTCAACCTGGACCTTTGGAAAGAGCACCAATGCCAATGAAATTCATCAAAGTACTGAAATATGAGAAATGTATTGTGCCAAGCAATGGAGAGAAATACAGATGTGTATAACATTATTCTAAATGCAAGAATCTTGTGGAGTACCATAATTTCATGATGCATCTAGCAGATATATCATTGGATTTGTACTCAAGAAGACCTGAATTAAATCCAGTCCCAGATAATTACTAACTATGTGAATTTGGGAAGTCACCTAACTTCTGTCTGACTCTTCTGTTTTTTCATCTGCAAAAGAGGATAATGGCAAACTTGAGGAAATAAATCAGTTCTATTATTGTTGTATCATCATCAGCAGCAGCAAGAATAATAATATTGATTTATCTCTTTAAAGTTTGCAATTTGTTTTACAGTTATTATCTCATTTTATACTTAAAGCACCACTGTGAATTAAATGCTATTATCCTCATTTTACTGATGGTATCAAAGTACCCCTTATGATTTGAAAACCCAGCTAAAATTTTGAATAGGTTATGTACATGTTTTTCTATTTTGTTACTCTATCCAGGGAAAGGTTGGAGACTAGGATTGGCTCATTTTCCTTTCTGAAAAGGAAATATCTTCCTCTCTACAGAAGTCAAGTTAAGGTAATTAAACATAGAAAGGATTCTATTTATACAACTAAAGGACTGAAAGGACTGATTTGCAAGCCCATAGACAGTCTAGAAAAACAACAGAATTCCCTATAGATTTCTATGCAATCCTCCAGATTTAGAGCACTACACTATGTGGCACAAGAATTAACATTCCCCTGCCCAGAGTGTGATACATTTCATAGAACTGATAGTAAAAGTGAAAGGCAGAATATGTCATCAGTCTACTTTGTAGATCTATGACCAGTTGTGCCTTATCTATAGCCCTTTATTTAATTTTTGATATCATGGATCACAGCTGTGATGAGCTTGTTCATGACTAATGGTTCTTTCTTCCATGAAACATCTAGCTAGAAAAAGATTTAAATATACAATCACATTCTCATGTGTGTGAAAAATTTTGAATGATCATAATTTTGGAATTGACCTTAGGAAAACGTACCTATTATTCAACATAATATTAGTCATTTAATTCCAAATCATTATAAAAATCGGTAAATTGGTTAAACAAGGAATAAATAGGATCAGTTTTGTTGATTGAGAGTTACGGTTATGATTATGATTATAGTTATTTTGCTCTATATATCTTAAAATGAAAGTATTCTACATATTTATTTGTTTATAAAGTATCCATTATATATCATATTTGCTGGTCATTGGAAAAGTTGTAATTAATCAATGTTCACATATAGGACAGATGTCCTTATTCTTTTTGCAGTATTAAGTGATTTTACATTCCCCCCAAAGCATTGAGATCATCCAAAAAGGAATATATCAGAACTGACTATGAAATCCCTGACAGATAGTACTTTGGCTCCTGCTTTCTTAACTAATGTTAATTTCAGTAAACTGGATATGACTATGATAGAAACACAGGGGAGATAATAGAAACCAACATGACTATCAACCAGTTAAAGCCTCAACATTTGTGTTTATTTCTGTCTCCTGGTAGAGAAAGTTAAGAGAGAAGAATTTTCAAATAGCTGTCATGAATGTGATTCTTCTTAAGAGTAATGATTTGAGAATTTTAAAGTATCTTCAGGGCTCTTTTGGACATTTTGGCAAAAGTTAGTAAAAATAAATTTGCTAAATTATCTCCTGATGGATAAAAAAACCAATGTATTTCCTGATGTCATATGATTTTAATTATTATGAAAGAATAGCTTCCTCACCTACAAAATGGTGTTAACCATTATGACAATGTTTCATCTGTACTCAATTATTCAAACCAGTGAAAGATAATTTGTCAAGAGCTTTCTCACTGTGACAGGAGAACAAAACAGTAGTCATACAATAAGAAATATAATTGTGTTTAGAAATACAGTCTTAAGGAACGAAGATGATAAACTGAAGTCCTTATCTTGCTTCTGCTATTTTTGGGGGTTCTATTTTCTCATCTATATGAATTCCCTTTCCAGAGATATTTATTACAACACATTGATCCATGCCTATACATCTTATTTGACTCTTTTACGTGCCCTTTCAAAAAACAGACTTCAAGAGTTCACTTGACATGCTAGGAGCTTTCCTTTGTGTTCTTTTCTCTTATTGGATGAAAATGAGATAATGCGAACTATGTATATTCATAAATGTTAATATAAGATTACATTGGCAAAAAAAAGGGCAGGGAATGAGAAAGATTGGAAGTTAGACTATATAGAAATGAAACTTGTATTTACTATAAACCTACCTGCTCAAATGAGGAGAGGCCATATAAGGTTGAAAAGAAGTTAAGGAAGGGGTCAGACAATAATGATCAGAAAAAATCAGTAAGGGATAAACTATAGATCTTGGCAGGCAAGGTCCAGAATCTGGGAAGTGAACCAGTAGGAATCAAAAAAACTAGAACAGGTGACATAGGAATAAAAGAACATGGATCCAAGTAAAAAGCTCAGAAAGAAGCCAAAACAAAAGCATGAGATCTGAGGAAAATCCTATAAAGGCAGAACCATAAATGCCTTCTTTACCTTCAAATGTCAGAGGAAAAAAGTAGAGGGAGGATTAAGTGGGTTATATACACAAGAATGGAGAAAGCTCTCTTCCATAATATTGAGGTTTCAGATTTGCTATAAAAGGGAGGGGTAAAGAAGTGAACCACCTACCATGATACGTCTGGGTTCCCTTTGTTCCAAGAAATAGCCCCTGGAACTCTACCTCTCTGTTCTAGTATTGGTACCTTTTTCAAAGTGTCTAACTCCAAGAAAAAAGCTCAAGTGCCCAGGAATAATGATTTTCAATCAAATCCTTTGCTTTTATGAATTTTTTTCACCTTGCTCTTTGAACTCTTGTATTTCTGGAAGAAGAAGAAGAAGAACAAGAACAAGAACAAGAACAAGAACAAGAAGAACAAGAACAAGAACAAGAACAAGAAGAAGGAAAAGAAGAAGAA
>JAJPUD010007172.1:0-66011 GCA_023553655.1 Myrmecobius fasciatus | reverse complement strand
TCTTTCCTTTTTCTAATCAAATTAACTAAAGGCTTATCTATTTTGTTGGTTTTTTCATAAAACCAACTCTTAGTTTTATTTATGAATTTGATAGTTTTCTTATTTTCAATTTTATTGATCTCTCCTTTAATTTTCAGAATTTCCAATTTGGTATTTAATTGAGGGTTTTTAATTTGGTCTTTTTCTAGCTTTTTAAATTGTAAGCCGAGTTCATTGATCTTCTCTTTCTCTGTTTTATGCAATTAAGCATCTAGAGATATAAAATTACCTCTTATAACCGCTTTCGCCATGTCCCACAAATTTTGGTATGTTGTCTCATTATTGTCATTCTCCTGGATGAAATTATCGATTGTGTCTCTGATTTGCTCTTTCACCCATTCATTCTTCAGGATTAGATTATTTAGTTTCCAAGTAACTTGTGGTCTATTTTCTCCTGCCCTTATATAACATGTGAGTTTTATTGCATCATGATCTGAGAAGGATGCATTTACTATTTCTGCTTTTCTGCATTTGATTTTGAGGTTTTTATGCCCTAACACATGATCAATTTTCATATAAGTTCCATGAACCCCTGAGAAAAAAAAATATGGAATGCTTCACGAATTTGCGTGACATCCTTGTGCAAGGGCCGTGCTAATCTTCTCTGTATCGTTCCAATTTTAGTATATGTGCTGCCCAAGTGAGCACATATTATTGATTTTTTTAAAAAAATAAATCCAGGGTGATTTTTGCTTTTGCTTTCTCAAGCAAATTCAGTGGAAATTTATTAAACACAGTGAATCAACAACAGAACAAGTCTGGACTGGAGATAGAGTTAAATATGGTCTAGTCCCAATAATGCCACTAACAAGTTAAGTGAACTTGGATAAGCTGCTTCATTTCTGTGCCATAGATTTCTCATTTATAAAATGATAAGGCTGAAATAGTATATCTTCTAAAGTTCTTTCTGTCTCTAATATTCAATGATTCTGCAATATATATTGGGAGTGAAACCTAACAATCACAACCCTATCCTGCAGTAAACTACAATTAAAAACTATGATAAAATATGTATGCATTCTTAACACTGGCACACATGGTTACCATGATAATAATGCCCATGATAAGAAACAGAGAATTGATAGAGGAAACTTGTTTTTTTAGTATGCTAATAAAGCCTATTAACTCTTCATTTTTACTCAACTCTTGCAAATTTAAATGTGATGTAAGCTATTATCAGCCATGTGTTCACACTTAATTTCTTTCATAATGAATAAACAAACAAACAGGTTGTCCTGCTGTATATGACTGTACATATTATTTGTATGCCCTTGGAAATATCATTAAATCACACTCTACTTCAATTGTTTTATCCTGAGAATGGAAGTATTTTAGTAGTTCTCTTCAAGGAACAAAAAACTAGATATAAATCACCATATTTACTGCCTCAATTTTTTCTTTTTAAAAATCTGCTTAGCAACACAGAATCTTAGTGAATGTAGCTTAGCAGAACTGCAAGGTGAGAAAGAGAAAAAGTTCAGCTCCTTTATCTGAAAACTCCCTATGCCAAGAATCTTCTAGGTCTATCCAGCCTATGTGCTGCTATAGGGTGAAAGAGCAGAAAAGGGACTAGAGAATCATGAGAGAATGTAATTAGTATGAGTAGAGTGATATAGAATCCACACTATCTTTTCTTCTAGGTGTGACTTTATGTTTTCTTAGTATGCTTACCAATTCTCAAACATGTATGTCCCATGTGTCTTACCTAGATATGTCTCCATTTATGCTCTAAATTTGGCAGTTGCTGTAACACCTATCCAATATTTTGAGGCCATTACCTTTATTTCATGACATTCTCATGTCAAAAGCCTGTGTCTTTAATATTTTCTGAAAAACACCCATAATAATTACCATCATCTGGACTTTTTTTGTTCACATAAGAGAACCTTGTATAGTCTAGAATTCACATGTATCTAAGTATGTACATGTGTGTATGCATAAACATGCATACATAAGTGCACACATATAAATACTAGTTAAAAGAAACCATTTTTTTGACTTATTTATTTTATAGCTTTAATCCCTAATTGGACCTTGCCTCAGTCAAACTGATACCTGTTAAAGACCTTACCTTAAAAAGGGTATGGCATCCCAGTACACCTAAGATCATAACCAATTATTCTGATCTCTGGACCCAAAAGGCTCTGGAGGATAAAGTGAGGCTGATGACTTTACACAGGCCTCTCTCACTTAAATGCAATTCACTTGCATGTCATGGCATTATGGCACTAATGTTATGATCCTCTTCAATCATGAAGGGCAATTTTTACATTAAATTGAAACGTTTTTGCATAAACAAAATCAACAGAAACAAGATTAAAAGAAAAGTGCAAAACTGGGACAGTGTTTCTTCTAGTGTTTCTGATAAAAGTTTTATTTCTAAAATATATAAAGAACTGTGTCAAAATTATAAGTATACAAGTCATTCCTCAATTGATAAATGGTCAAAAGATATGAATAAACAAATTTTAGATGCAATTAAAACCATATATAGTCATATGAAAACATTCTCTAAATCCAAATTAAAACAACTTTGAGGTACCACCTCATATCTCTCAGATTGGCTAAGATGACAGGAAAGATTATAATAAATGTTGGAGTGGATGTGGGTAAAAAGGACACAACATTCTTGGTGGATTTGTGAAATGATCCAATCATTTTGAAGAGCAATTTGGAACTGTGCCCAAAGGGGTATGAAACTGAATACCCTTTGACCCAGGAGTGTCTCTACTGGATCTGTATCCCAAGGAAATCATAAAGGAAGGAAAAGGTATCACATGTACAAAAAATGTTTATAGCAACTTTTTTGTAGTAGCAAAGAATGAGTAGGTGTCCATTAATTGGAGAATGGCTGAATAAATTGTGTATATGAACAAAAAGGAACATTATTGTTCCATAAAAAATGATGGACAGAATGGACTTTCCCTCAGCATCAGTTCATGTAAATCTTTCCAGCCCTTTCTAAACAACTTGATTCTTGTCAGTGGGTATTTGACCCAAGGCAATCCAAGTGACCCAAATAAACTTTGGATAGAATACACCCTTTGCATCTAGAAAAATAACTGGAGTTTGAATATAAATCAAGACGTGCCATATTCACTTCTTTTTTCTGTTTTTTTTCTCTTCACTGGTTTTCCCCTCTTGTCCTGACTTTTCTTTCCCAGCATGATTCATAAAACAATGTACACTTAAAATTTAATTAGTTAATTTTAAAATAGAATTGGAGTTACAGCTGAAAACATCATACCCAGCAAAAATAACTATATTCCTGAATGAGAAATACAAATGAATATTCAATGAAAAAATAAAATAACAAAATAAAATATCTTGATGGGTTGAAAAAAATGAAGGACAAAAAAAAGCAACAATTTTGAAAATATCTTGAAATATGTTTTTTTTTTAATTGTGGTTTTCAGAGAGTCCAGTGATACTTGAATTATCTGTCCTTGATCAGTTTTCTAGGATTTTTTTTAAAGTCAAATATCATACATTTTGTCCATTCTCCCCAACCTCTTAATATTGTTCTAAAACTTCTTGCTACCTTATGAAATTGCTTATTTCTCTCAGGTCTGTTCTAGTTTTCAGGGAGTCTATTATTTGATTAAAGTTTAATACTTTCTCTAATTCCTGTATGATATGGTAATTTCTTTTCTAAAATGATAATTCTCCTTCAAAGTTTTCCATCAAGAATTTTCATTTATTTATTTTTAGCTCTTGTTTCATTTCTTCTAAGTTACTGGAAACTCTGTATGTGGTCTGTGTAGAAAAGCCATGTTTTTGTTTTTTTGAGTGCTACTTGTTATGAAATTGTTCTCTTCTTAATAATTTCAGATAGTGGCCAATGTTTTCTTTGATATATTCTTCTAACCAGCTTTTAATCCATTAATTGAGGTTGAAGTGATGGGGAAGGGCATTCCAGGAATGGATGATGGCCAGAGATGGGATATATGTAATATATGAGGAAGAGAGAGAGACAGTCAATTCAGCTGTACCACATCATACAGGACTTAGGGGAATGTCCAGTGAGTGAGACTTGAAAGATAATTTTGAGATACTTTGTTCTCCAAACCTTAAGCAAAATTCAGAGTCTCTACTGCCTTATGACTTGGTGTTCCCTCTTTGATGGCCACATGATTAGCCAACCAGGTGCTCCTCTCATTCAGCATTTCAACTCATCTGAGTATCAAGTGTTGGTTTCACAGTGTCTTCATTCAATACACAGGTTGACCTGTGTGGACACCCAGGTTGATTTCTGATATTTGGGTTTGCAGGTTTCACACATGTACCAGTCCATCAAATGACCCTGAGAATAGCAGTCAGGGACCATGTGTTTCATTTCCACAGGAGAAATGGAGGATATTTGCTGCCAGCTGTGCACTTTAGAGTACAAAGCATTGTAGAGGATGGGAGAGAATCATGACAAGAAGAAAAATCGAAAATTACAAATGTTTGCACCATTTTCCCAAAAAGCCAATGTGATTGGACTCATAAAGGGGTGGGTTTCATGAACAAATTAGATAAAAGTTGCTTAGAAAAAACAGTATTAATTGAATTTTTGAAGCCCTGGAAGGTTCATGGATGACAGGCAGGAGGATTGTGGGCTTTCATGTGAGGATCAGTCTCCCCTAGGCTAAGCAAAGAGATAGAGAAAGTACTGGGACAGCAGCATGTGGGGTAACTTATTCCCCTTTTTCTAGTAACATGGTCTATTAATTTAAAAATAACCATTTCTATTTTATGTTAATTCATTCAAATTGAATAAATACAATTGAAATATTTCCAAGGGGTTCTGGAATTTTAAAAATCAATACAATAGAAAAATAGAAATATTGTATCCCTTGTATGATTTAGAAGAGTGATTTTTTTTTTTAAATCATGAACTCCCTTGGTAAACTTGTAAAGCCTTTGGACACCTTCTCAGAATAATGTTTTAAATGCATACAATGAAATACAAAGAATACTGGAGAAAACTCCTTTATTGAAATATAATTCTCAATTAATAAAATATTCATACACCTAAAATTAAGAATTCTCAGTTTAGAATATATTTCAGGTGCAAATACCAAAGTATAGAAATATTTAAATGTTTCCACTTTTCTATCTGCATGTTAAAAAAGCAATACTTTTTTTCTTTCATTGAAAGATCTGAAAAATCAGTGTAAAAGACCACATTATTAGTGAAAACTCATAAAAATGAAAGACATGATTTTCAGTACTTTCTATATAAAGAATATCGGGACAGTCCAATCCATTATTGATTTAACCTCCATTTATTGTAATTCAGTAGGTTCCTGAAACATCTTTAAAGCCTTACTAAAAGAATCCATGATAGGGAAATGAGTAATGGTGTCTAATTAGAAAAAAAAAATCTTTTCCACATGAGTAGCACAGCAGTACTTTAGCCAATTGCAGAAGACACTGAATGCAAAAATGAATAAATTGTTAGGTTAAAACAACAGTTATTTCAATATTTTGTTTAATTCTCAGGAGAAAAGTTCCCCAAAATGTCACTATAGGTTTGATTCTAGTTGGAGGTCAAAAACCTGAGCCATGATCCTGTCCTGGAAGCCTTACAAATTTCCTTCTGTTCAGGATTAGGCACCACATATGGAATAAAACTGTCTGGTTTATCCATATGACAGAGACTCCTGAATCATCTTCATCAATCAGTGGCATTCAGAAATTAGAAACCACTGAACTAAGCTTACCAGAACTTTTAGATATCTCCTTGAATTGGAAGGTTAAAAACATGTTACTTTGATAATTATTTGCTTCTATATCATTTGCATTGTAGTGGGCTGCAGGTAATAGCAATTAAGCATGTTCAACTGTTTCTATACATTACTCTCTTGATTGTTGTTAAGAGATAAGATTTAAAAAGTGTTTATGTACTGAGATTTTTAAAATTATTCCATAAACTCTTTAAGAAAAGTGAAATTTTCATGAGAGAAAATTATTATATTTTTCTTTTTTAAAAGAGGCAACAACTTGGAAATTTGACTTCCATTAGTATTGTTCAAAGGAAATATCATAAAATTTCTGATTTTGAAGTAAGTAATGTACTAAAGATAATTTATCAATCATTCTTTTTAAACTGACAACTGTATAATCATGGTGAGAAATGAGTGATTATAGATTATATAATATTGTCCTTCCCATTGGGAACTTACAATCTAATCAGGAGAAAACACTTTTTAGAAAAACAAATCAATCATATATAAATTGATTGAGTATACATAAGAATATACATCATCAGAATTATATAGAGAGTTCTTAGGATTTAGAGTTAGAAAAGATCTTAAATAAGATTAGTGCAACTTATTACCTCATGCACATAGCCTCTAACTGTCCATGATACAACACTTCCAAATGGAAGAAACCCATAAAGCAACCCATTATCTTTGGGAACAGATCTGATAATTAGTGTTTTCAATGGAACTTCTACACATTTGTCTTAATTCTGCTTTCTGCAGCTATTCAAGAAAACTATTCTATCTTCCATAGGACAATTCTTCACCTATCTGAAGAAAGCCATTATTTCTTTGTTAAGTTTTTCCTAAGACAGATATTCTCAAACCTTCGTCAAATCCTCAAGAATATAGCTTTCATGTTTCAAACCACCTCCAATTGTTCACTGAAGAAATCCATATACACCCAGAGAGAGGGATGTGAAATGTGGACCACAACATAACATTCTCATACTCATTGATTAATGTTTGCTTACATTGCGTTTCCTTTATCTGATATATCGTTTGTGTAGATAAGATTTTTCTTGCACAACAATGATGTTTGGAAATATGTATACATATATTCGATTTGCCAATATTTTAACATAATTAACATGTAGTGGATATCCTGCCATCTAGGGGAGGGGTGGGGAGTTGGGGGGAAAAATGTGTAACGGAAAGCTATGTAAGGGTTATTGTTGAAGAATTACCCACACATATGTTATGCAAATAAAATAAAATAATAATAAAAAAGAATATAGCTTTCAGAAGCTTCACTCTTCTATTTGTCCTCAGTTCTTAGCACAGTACATGCATATATTAGGAGCTTAATAAATGTTTGTTGATTGACTGCATTCTTTACCTTTATCTCCCAGCTTTACCTTGTAGACCTAAAATATGGGATCTCACAATGCTGTTAATGTCTCTTAAAATATATATCCATGATTGACAGTTGCACTCCAGGCATAGTTTGATTAGTTTAGACCTTTTTAAAAAAAAATGCATTTGTTATTTGCAGCTAGATGGCATAATGGATAGAGCATTACCTTTGGGGACCTAAATTCAAATGCACCTCATCTTTGTGGCTCTGGGCAAGTCACTTGACTCCAATTGCCTCCAAAAATATATCTGCTTATGTAGTCTTATTTTGCATTAGGGTTTTGCATTTGTGACCTTCTACTCTTCTTTCATGTTGAACTTGGAATCAACTAAAAGACTTAGATATGTTTCAGGTAAACAGAGGTCAGTACTTTTTCCTCCCCTATGCATACTTGTTTTTTTTAATAAAATTAAACCATAATATGAGATATTATATTTATTTCTATTGATTTTTATTAATATATCCCAGCATTCCAATTTGTTAAATATGTGTTTGAAACCTTATTCTACCATCTATTCTTTTAGTTATCCTTTCCCTGTATCACCCAAAATAACTATGCCTTCTAGGTCTACTCTGATGTACTAACAATTACACTAGAAGGATAGGGCTATACGTAAAGTCTCTTTGAGCATTAAAAGGCTAGGTCAAGACTGACATTAAACCAAAAATCTACTGCATATAAGTGTAACTAGCCAAGCAGTGAAAATTCCAAATATCTGTGCTTTTATCTAATCTCATTTTGCTCTCTCTTTTCCATTAATATGTCTTGACGGGGTTCATTAAATGCTTTCCTTGAATCTTGATCTTTATCTACCTATCAGTGAAATACCCTAATAAGAGATCTTAGATTCTTATAGATGAAATCTATCTTAAGTTTATTTACTGTACTCTTTCCTCACCAATTCAAAATATCATTTTATAGGTGAAAAAACTTAAAACACAGAAGGAGACTTGCTGAATTAGGAACAAAAATATAGTATTAAGACTCCCAAAGAGCCACCTTTTACAGCTTTTTTTTTGTGAATCCATAATGCCCTATAAGATACAACACATTCTTTTCTAAATTGTGAGTGAACAACTCTTTTGTTTGAAGTTGGAAGTATTCCAATATGTTTCTATAAATGACATGATTTTCAAATAGTGCTTTAGAGTCAGGACTAGGATATATTGACTTAAGAAATTAGGTAGGACAAAAAATGAAAGCTAAATAATAGTTTGAGTTAAATAACTTCATGTGACAACAAAAACAAATATACAATGTGGAAGTATATCATTAATTAGTTTACAAATAAGTTCATTTTGTTGTTACTTGCTCTATTATAATTTACTGCAAAATATAGTAAGATTTACCCAGGAGATATAAGTAGCATGATAGGAACTTTGACCATGCATTTAGTCAAAAATCATATTTCCTTCATGATGTTTAACACATATGTGTATTGTTCATATATATGTATATGTGTGTATACATATATATGTATATATGTGTGTATACATACATATATACATGCATATATCATATATTTATTTATAACAAATATTATATTAATTCCTATTTTTGTTTTCCTTTGACTTTAATTTATCTATGAATGTATTAATTACTTAAAATATTTTAATAAAACACTTATTTTGGTATTCTTGTTTCAGGACAGAATGAAATGAAAGACTGAAAGAAATCAAGTTACCTCATTTCTTTTTCAAATAGCATTTTATTTCTCCAAATACATGCAAACATAGTCTTCAACATTTACCTCTACAAAATCTTATGTTCCAATATCTATATTGGGAAAAAATATGGATACCATCTTTTATAATTTTTGATATTTTTCTGTTATAGTTTTTTACAATAGTATTTGGGACTTTGTGAATCATTGAGTGTTCTGTTTTTTATGGTATGCCTATCAAAGCAAGATGAATATAAGCAGCCAACCTCCTTCCTTCATTTTAATAGGATTGTAGTCCTAGGAATTAATGCATTATGAAAATATGATCAATATGCTAAAAGTGGTTTGCTTTTTCCTCTAGAAAAAAAGTTTAAAATTGCAAGTTTCTTGGAACTATTATTGGAGTTGTCTCATTTCTGAAACAAATGCTAATAATGATATTTGGATTCTTTTCCTTTTATTTAAGAGGAAGATAAGGGTTACTTTGGTGTTTTCGATGGATTTTTTTCTTTGCTTGTTGAGCATAAATATTATGAAATAACAAATTGCTTGATGATAAAATATTAAATACAAAACCTCTCACCTTTATTCTGTATTAGATTGGAGTATTAATAAACATAGGTAATTTGGAAGAATACCATCTTATTTCAGTTAGTTTTTTTTCTTTAATAGTTTCAGTATTTACTTGTTTTATACCTCTTTATAAGAAATGTTCATTTTTTTTTCTGTTTTTTCCCATGATTTTTTTTCTTTTGTTCTAATTTTTCTCTCCCAATGTAATTCATAAGCAATGTGTATTTAAAAATCAATCATAATTAATTTTTAAAAAACCTACCAGTTATTCCTAAACTTTCTAGTGTTTTTAATAGAAATTAATATTATATTTGTCAGAATGGGTATCTATGAAGATAATAATATTTTTTGTTGTTTTTGTTATTGTTATGTTCAATTATGATGAGTTTTCTTAATGTTGAACCAGCCCTATATTCTTGGTATAAATCCCACCTGTTCAAAGTGTATGATTTGGGGATGTATTGCTGTAATCTCCTTGATAGTATTTTATCTAATATTTGTGTATTTGTATGTGTAATCACCTTCCATCTTAAAATAATTAGCAACATGATCTATAGGGAGATAAAAAATTTACCAGTTCATAAAGTAAACAAGATTCACCAATTGGTGTCATTTATAGCAGTTTGGTACGCATATACTCAAAGACACCAATAGATTTGTGATCTCAAAAAATGTGTGCTCCCTCTAATTATGCAGAAAATAACCTATTTTTGTCAGCTATTCTATGTAACTCTCTTCTATGCCCTCTCATAATGTCCATCCAGGGGGTATAAAGATGAAAAGGTAATCTGCATTTTCTTTCACCATCACATGAATAGTATCAAAACATATAGTTTCTCTAACAGCTATCACTAGTTTTCACTATACTATGATTCATCTATATTTCTCCTCCTCCCTAGTCTAAGTATAAGTAGAATTGATTAACTGATCCTGCATCAATATTAATTGTTAATGGTCCTGGATTTTGTGCCAATTGCAAATGATGGACACAAGAAAAAATCCTCTTCATATTTTTTATATCAGTGCCAATAATCAGAACAGTCAAAACAAACAAATTGAGATTTCAGTGGTTTTTATGTATCCCAGGGTTTTTTGGAACTTTTTTTACTATTTTGAAATATTAAATTATATTGTTAAATTTATATTATGTTAAATGATGAATTAAGCATCTCTTTCATAGCCATCTCAACATATAGATAAAAAGCTTGATGAACAGACATTTCCATGAAATTAGCCACTGAAACAAACAGTTGGCATGCAGGCTATAGGTCATATACCACCATTCTAAGAAGTATATCAGTTTTTAGACAATAATATGTGATATCAATAGAGATGTGGAAACTTTATCTATAAAACCTGATAAAAATTAATCTAAATAAACACACTAACCAGATTTAAAGTATAGAAGTGGGAAGGGAAGTAATTCAGCTACTTTAACAAACACATTTTTTTTTTATTTTGATGTTAGGATTATTGAGGTAATCTTTAGAGTATGAGCAAAAAGAAAAGAAAAGAAAAAAGAAAGAAAGAAAGAAAAGAAAAGAAATGTGTTCCTAAGATAGGGAGCCTTACCTAAGTAGTATAAGAAATTGTACTTTCTAAGACCATTCATAATATATCAGCTACTATACTAAAAAGATGTTGAAATTAGCCTTGTAGAACTACGTCTAACATGACGTTGAAATTGATTTGGATGTGTGAAAAGCACAGAAATGGAAAGCTAGAGAACCAGGTTCTGCTGAATGAAGACCTAAATATGTTATGAATGTTATTGTGACAGTGACATCTTAATCCCTCCAGGCCTCAGTTTCTTTAGCTGTAAAATCAGAGGAATGAATTAGTTGATATGAAAATACCTTTCAGGATCATTTAATAATGATAGCTTTTAAAAATTAATCTAGCTTTCTTTCTCCTCTAAATAACCATTTATTCTTCTTTTCCAAATAAACATCCCCCACCTTAAAGTTGAAAAATATTCCTGTAACTGAACCAAATTTTATATCCTTCACATGTTTCATTTCTACTCCTGAAATGACTTCTTCCCAGCTTAGTGAGTGATTGTTTTTTTTTTTCCCTTTCCCAAGGTTATTCTTCTTTTAGCTACAAAGGAATATTATTGAAGCAAGTTAAGTTATGTGATGAGCTTTCTCATTCCCAGACAAGATTTGGGTGGAGCATTACACAATTATTGTTCTAGTTTAATTTCCTTTGGTGTATAAGTCTTATTAGAGAAACAAAAACACAGTTCCTCTGTAGATCTTTATTCTGGTCCACAAGTTACCATCCCTTCTCTTCAAAGGGCTTCAGTTTAGGAATTGGAGTACAGATGCTTAATAACATATTCATAAGGATTCCCTAGCCTCTATCTTTGTTATTATAAAATGCTCTCCTTTGCTGTTTGCACAATTCTGAGACCCATTCACCTGCATTTTGAAGCACTTGTTATCATCTGAACAGTTCTCAAGAGCATTTCATAATGCCAATGAGACAGGCAGAGGAGCCCTAAAATACATTTTAAAAAATAGAAAACTCAAAGTTATCTCAAACATAAACATGCTGAAACAGACAGAAAATGTAACTGTCATTTAGAAAATAAAATAAAATCATTGCTCTCATTAAAAATAATTGCCTGAAATGAAATATGTATTGAATAATGAAAATGAATTTTTAAAAATGTTTTTCCTAAATATACCATGTCTTTAAAAAATAAAGTAATAGAAGTTTGCAAATACTTATAGAATGTGAAATTATAAACTTAAGAGAGATGTTCTTCTAAAGATAGTCATTCATTTGTGATATTGATTTAATTTAATGCTTATTGATTTAATTTAATTGGCAACTAAGAAGAGATGGCAAAGAATAAGTGTATCAGAAAAGAAATGACATGGAGTCACAAGGAGAAGGATAAGAGAAACAGCAGGTATATACTGAAAAATAAACTTCTACTTTACAACTTGAACTATGACTAGACTATTTGACTGATGCCTAAATAAGTCTTTTTTTCTCATTAGCAATGGAGTGTATGTCTCATTTTATATAGGGTTTCCTGAAGATAGAGGTAAATTAATGGAGGTGCACTATTTATTAGTAGGAAGGGAATGTGAAAGAGTTAATGAGCAGAATAAGGTCTCTTGTTAAAGTAAATTTTGTAATTTCAATTAGTTTAAATAGGCCATTTCCTTTCCAATACACTTATTCTCTGCCATTTCTCCATAGTTGCAAATTTCTAACTATTTCTTCATTTGTAACTCTACAAAGGGCAAAGTACTTACTGATAATTAAAGGACTTCTTTGATATCAGTATCAGGACGGTGTTATTAGTTCAAGGCTTTACCCCTAAATGGAATTTCAGGGCCTTTCTCCATAACTAGCCCTTTCCTGAATATAGGAGAAAGACTGATGTAGGGGAAACAGTATATTCTCTCCTCTACTGTGTCTCATCATAGTGTAAAGGAAACCAATTCTTTTCAAAGGCTATACTAGCAAAGCACAAGATCTTATGAATTTACAAAGTAAGAAAGGATTAATTTACAGATCCTTGATTCATATATTCCCATCAGTGGTAGGTAAGCCTGTATGAGGAAGCTCATTGCCAGAAAGTTGCCAACTATATAATATCTTTCTCTTCTCTTTTCCTTCTTTCCCTTACTTCTCTTTCTTCTCCTCTCCTTTCTTTTATGCTCCTAATGTTTGTGAGTACTACTCATTAATGTTTAAAGGAATTGCAAATTATATCTGAGAAGAGTACCCATATAAATGAAATTACATCATGAAACATTAAAATTGTATTGAAATGATAGGTTTCATTGATTTGTCAAGATTTTGCTATTTCATTGCAGACCACTTTTATTTACAAATGCTGGCACTTGAACTTAATCAATTCAGGATATGAGATATTTCCACCCCTAATAATACTTAATGTTCAGTAGCATGAATAGCATGTAAGGAATGAGAAATCTCTGGAAAGCAATGACTGAGTCTTAAAGCCTGTGCAAATTCATGGAGAAAAGGAGAAGGGAATTGCAGTTATAAGAAAAATAAGATACAGTAAAAAGTGTATGAGAATGAGTAGAAAATATGAGTAAAATAATACATTTCTCTTTAAAAGATCATGTACTATACCTAATTAAATAAAATGGTAACCTTTGTTCTATGATAGGTAAGACATGGGGATACCATTAATGAAATCACAAAGAATGATGACTATCAAAGGACAAGATCACCTACAATCAGGACCTGATATGTAGCTAGTTCTATAGGCATTAAAGTAATAAATATTGTCACAGCATCTCTGGGCAAGGTGAAAGTCCCTGGCGGTCTTCAAGTTGAAGCTGTATGCCATTTGCCCAAGATGTTACAGGGAAAGATTCCAGGGGGCAGCTAGTGGCGCAGAGGAAAGAGCACCAGCCCTGAAGTCAGGAGGACCTGAGTTCAAATCTGGTCTCAGACATGTAACAGCTGTGTGACCCTGGGCAAGTCACTTAACCTCAATTGCCTCAGCAAAAAAAAAAAAAAAAAAAAGAAAGATTCCAATTCTGAAACCCAATAATACTGCCTTTGAGGCCCCTTAAAACACTAGTGATCTGTTTTTGTGTGAAATTTTGACAACAGCACATTCTAGTACCTTCTTTGATAGAATAAAGCAACCATAGGCAAGGTGGAACAACCATTAACTGACATCCTGTATTGGAAAATTTTGGAAAATATGGGCGTGAAAAGACAATACAAAAATCAGTAATAACTTGGTAATTTTTGAAGAGGAAAGAGGAAGACCCTTTTCCTCCAAGATAAAATAATTTAAATTACTTTAGGAATTTAATAGTTCAGACCTTTACTCCCTCCTGTATACTCTGTATACTATTATACTACCTATTTATTCATTCAAAATGTCCAATGAAAAATGCAAAAGTCCATTTATTGTCTTACACTGTCTCCCATTCTCCTATTTTTTTTCATATTGTCCCCCATACTTATGATGAATTCATTTCTACTTCCTGATATACTTCACTTCTTTCAATACCATAGTCATGTCACCTTCATAAAAACTTCCTTCAACTGAAAGAGATCATTTCCTTGTCAGATTAATCCTTCACCTAGTTGTGCTTTGTACTTATCAAATGTTCCCACGTATCATAATTATGAATGTATATGTCTTTTTATACCTTCAGCAAAAACATCTTCAATGATATGTAGATAAACAAAAATAAAGTTATTGAATGAGCATTAGAGTAAAAAAATAAGAAATCTCTACTACACTCTAACTCTGATCCTAAAAATGTGAGACTATAAAAATGGAATTATGTATGATGATGCAGTAAGCCAAAACAGATAATAATATAAATGAAAATCAAAGAAAAAGCAGCTGAACTAAGATTAATGATTGTAATGAATCTTGGAATAATTAAAGACATTTATTTTTGCTTGGTAGAGACTTGTTGGAAATAAGAGTTGTGACGGTTTTTCTCTGTTAGTTTTGCTCAATATTGTTTTTGCTTGTTTTCACAAAAGAGAATTAAATAATGCTTGAGGTTATTAGGAAATAGCTATAGGACAAAGTACATCAACACAATTTCAGAAAGAAAGGTACATAAAAGAAAATGAGGCATTTATATTGTAATAAATTAACAGAAATCAAGTATATTAAATTTTGAAAAAAAAATTTAAGATGATTTGAAAAATTAAAATACTACAGGACTAGACAGTGATAGTATACCACAATTAAATGGAAAGAAGTGGAGGGGGGAGTGGGGTGAGAGCAAAAACCAGACACAGATACACTAACACATGAGAGTGAGTGGGGGGGGGGAGAAGGAGAAATCAGTAAATCAAGAAATAAATTAAATCCATCTATTTTGCCATGAACAGTTCATTTTCAGTGACATTTTCCCCTAGTGAATTAAATAGTTGGAGAAACAAGAATAATGGGGATTCTGGAAATATCTGACTGGAAAAATAGAAATGGAAGTATAAATACAAAAAAAAAAGGCATACCAGAAGCCATTTTTTTTTTTCTATTTAAATGTGTTCATGAAGCACTTCCTTTCAAACTTTCCAGGAAGAAACTAAATATTGCCTTTCCATTTTTTTTTCCTGTTTCTTCCTTTGGTAATCCTTTCTTGGCATCTCTCTTCCAGTCTGAATCAGTAAGGATCATGGTGCCAAGGAGTATCTGTCTGCCTTTAAATTCCTAAGCACTAATACAAACTTAACCAATTAACAGAATTTCCCATCTGGTGACTGGACTCACTGTTCCATGTCTCTTACACATCACTACAACTGAGACTTAGGTTCCTCAGGGTTCACATTCTTCTAGGACAGCTAAAGCTAGACAAACCACATGGTGTTTGCTAAAGGTTGGTTCAGCTGAAAGTAGTTCTTCATGTATTTTTTCTCCCCTCCAAATGCCCACCCACAGTTCCCTATGACAGTTTTGCTTTTAGATCTATTGGGGACCTCTGCAGATCCCAAACCTTAATTAAATTTTAAAAAAATGCTTTGATTAATGCAAACTCTCCCATTTTCAGCTCATGTGCCATGTTAAATTTTGAGAGAGAATATGTTCCAGACCCACTTAGCACTTTGCTAAGAAAATTATCAGAATCTTATTCAACCAAATTCCAATTTCTATATGATTTTTTTTTATTTTTCTGGATCACAATAATTTCATCTTCTTGGATTTGAAAGGTCCAGATTTAATTTGCAGAGTTAGGATATTTTCTGTGCTTGATGGTTAGTGGTTTCGACCATATAATCTTCCCTCAAATAAAAGAACTTTAATATTAAATCTCATCAAATATACTCACCCAGTGTTGTCAGGTACTATATGATTTGAGGTGATCTAGGAATTGAAAATTAAAGGTTGTTCCCCATCAGACTTAGAATTTGCTTAAGTAAAGAACATTTTTAGAATGCAAATCTATCAGTGAAAATTTCTATTGATAATTTGTAGCTGAATCTGATCTAAAGCACTCAAGTTACCCATATCATCACTTTTATTGCCTGGCACAGGTTTGCCTAAGCCACGACCCTGAGAGAAAGGAGATTCTGTTTCCTGACAAATCCCTTGTATTTACAACTATTTGCTCTTGGTTTCCTTTTCTAGAATAATCATTAAAAGCAAAGACAGGACACATAATAAGGTTTCTCTAGAGATAAGGCTCAAATAATCTAATTTGTGGTTTCTTTTTCTGGTCTATAAAATATTTCTCTGTTTTAAAATCTATTTCCATGGTGAAAAACGAGGTTCCCACGTGTCTCATTTCTTTAGGTTTTCCTTTGAAAGTAATAGGTAAAGCAGAAAACTAAGTTATAACTTTCTTTGGAGATAGATTTGCGTCTGAAAAACAAAGTAAAACTTTTAAGTCTAGAAATAAGTTGAAATAAACATTTTTGTTGAAAGACTCAAGAATCTTTACCATATCTGGTTGAACCCAATGTGGTCTTGTAAAGTTATCATGGGGAGCTGTAGGTAGGTACTTTAAAAACATAGGAAAAACAGTTTCCAGCTGAAGCAGGCTTAACACTTCTCCTAATGGCCAGGTTCCCTTTGGTTCATCTTGTTAAGCAACTGTACTGCAACCCACAAAGAACCCAAATTGAGCCTCAGCTGTGGTAATAAGCATAGAAAACACTCTGAATCCAACTTGTAGATGGGACTATACTGATTGGTCAGGGCTGATCTGTGTGTACCTGAGTAACTGTTGGCAGAAGCTACATCACTGTCTTCAGCATTATAACTAATTCAGAAAGAATCAGTGAAAGAAGTAGGACTGATTTATTAAATGAAAGAGAGAAAGGAAGTAATTTATTAGGCTAAGCATTATGTGAAAGAATCAATGAGTTAAGTAAGTAAAGTGGCTTGCAGTAAGCTATTGGTTTATAGGAGTCACATGAAAGTGGAGGAAAAAAAAGTTAAAATAGAAATAGATATAGAGGTAAAAATATCTAGGTTAGAACACATCAGCTTTTTTTTTTTTACATAGTAATCAAAACCAACTACAATTAGACTTAGAATGCTTTTGAATAATTGTTTAAACTTAGTCATGGATTCTTCTGTATCCTCAATTTCTATTTCTATTCTCACTCTGAAAATGTCTATTAGGTTTATATGCCAGCTAGTCTTTCTATTTGTAAACTTGGTCCTGGTGAGTGTTAACTTGCATAGCACTGGTTTATTTTGGTATTTGAACTTGAAAAACCTAAAAGTTCTTGAGTGAGGAGAGAGCATAATGTTTTGAAAACCCTCACTCTTCTTAACAGTAAAGATGATTCAAGCAACCATATATACCTTTGAACATTTAAAAGATTTCTGAGAGAGAATCTGAAGAGCATACATAGATGCTAGGCAAATAATTTGACTGTATTTTTCTAGTTTATTTTTCCTTTTAATATCTCTAGTTCTCTTAGCAATTTCTCATTTTGTAACTGTAGTTTGACAACAATGGGGGAAACACACAGATGGACACTTACACACACATACACACACGAGCACACACACACACCTGGTTGGCATTCTCCAAATGGTTTATAGAAATCAGATGAAAGTGGAGAAAAAAGTTAAAATAGAAATAGATATAGAAGTACAAACATCTAGATTAGAACAAATCAGCTTTGTTTCGTTTTTTACATAGTAATCAAAATCAATTACAATTAGATTTAGATTTTTGTTCTCTTGTTATAAATACTGTCTACTAGGTGAAAACCATTTAGCAGAAGTTTTAGGATTGGAAACATTAATAAATCAATGGAATCATATCACAAACATGCTGCTATGTGTACTCTGTAATTTCCCCTTCCATTCATCTCTGTAGTGGAGTTTTCCATTTCAATTAGCAGCATTTTTAATTTTCATTTTCAGAGATTATCATAACTTCCTTATAACTTACACCAGAGTCATATTTTCATAAGCAATCAGCTTTTGTTTTGTTTTGTTTTGTTTCTTGCTTTTGCTTAGTTTGACTCACAAATACAGATGCCAGAATAGAGAAGGGTCTATACTATACATTGTCCCATTGCTAAAAAATACAATGTTCCATATGTGGTTTGTAAAAACACAAATAATAAGCAAATAAGTCTTATTCCCTGACATTGTGAGAATATATTTGGAATTTTGTGTTCAGTGAGAGGTACATAGATTTCATAGAATATTGCATAATTGCAGCAGATCCAAAGAAAGATCTTTAAACTCTGTGATATAAAGCGACATGATAAAGTTGGTTCTGAGTCAATAGACTTGGATTCACATTCAGTCTCTGATGCTCACTGCCTTTGTTATCTTAATTTATAATACCTAACTTATTTGGTTCTAAGTTTTTGTTGTTGTGGTGGTTATTTTTAAATCTCCAACAGACATGAACAGACAAAAGTTTATACTTTACATTGCTCCTCTTGATATCTTCTCTGTTCCAGAAAAATTTTCATGTATTATTATTTTTCATTGTAAGTTCGTCAATCATGCATTATTATCTTTCATTCAAATTTGAATCAATTTTGTGAGCAAGCCGTCCCATCATATACTGTGTTACTTTAAATCCACTAACTCTGTTATTCTGTTGAAAAAATATTGAATTTGACTGATAGAATTTATTTGTCATGAGTTTTTAACTTATTGCTTATGATTCCAATATCCTTTGTATAGTTACAGATTTTTCTTTTTTAACATGTATTCATTAATATAGTATGGATTAATTTGACCATGTAGTAAATTCCAGACTTGTTCTTCCAATAGTTTTAAAATAGATTGCTACATTTAAGCTTTGATATTACTTAGATCACTATAATATTTTAAGAATAATAAATGAACCAACTTTTTCTAAAATTTACATTGTGAAAAACCAGTTTTGTTTTTGTTTATTTCCCACATGGAATTCAGAATATAGAATATTTATTTTGGATAACAAAAGATGAAAGTCCTCTTTTTCATTTTACACTTAATGAATTGACACATATCTGGGCTTTTTGTTTTGAGTGGGCTTCCCTTTCCTTTGCTCCCCTTCCCTCTCCCTTTCTCTCTTCCCTTTTCTCCTTTGATTAATGAAACTTCAGAAATGTCAAAGATAACCCTACAAGTAATTGGGTATCTCTGAAAATATTCTTAACAAGCCAGCATTTCACATTGTTTTATTTACTTTTTTGACAATCATTGATTGCAGTAGCATGACATTAGAAATGGCTTCAGGAATAGGGATACCATTTGCATAGATTATTGCCTGAGAGTCAGAAAACCCAAGTTCATTTTTGAAAATCTATGTTGTGATGTGCTCTTGGCTCAACAGAAACAAAGGGGGAAAGATATTGACCATTTCATAGACTCAGAAGTTATAAACATTGAATATCTTAAGTTTATATTTCTACTTAGCTTCAGTGATTTTTTGTTTTGTTTTGTTTTGTTTTGTTTTTTAAATCCAGTTGTCTCAATTATCTTCCCTAATTGAAAGGAACAAGTAATCCTAAACAATAATTCCTAAATAATTTGTATTTGACTTTTGCAGTTTGGGATTTCTTTAGTAGCACATTTATCTGCCTACCTTGTATTTTGCTTAGGTTAAAATTAAATTTTATTTTTATTCCCTCAATATATAGAAATCAATGAAAAAGGAAAGTAATTTAGATACGTTGCATGTTAGTCTAGATTTGCTGTGGATGACCCACATTGATAATTGATCTAAATATATTAAAGTAAATAATAATTTTCCCAAGGCACAATTTTTGATTCAACTTTAATGCAAAGATGACTTTCAATTTATCATATGTATGTACCACACATCTACACACACAAACACACACACACACACAAACACAGACACACACCCCTTTTGTTCCAGTGTCTTTTTCATAATGTCCCATTGACTTTCTAACCACCACCCCCCTAAAGAGTTTATAACCCAAATGGAAAGTCTACAGACAAAAAATAATAAAAATATATAATAATAAATAATAAATAAATAATAGCAATTTGTCAGTTAGTAATCATTTATTAAGTATTTACTGTGTGCCGGGCACTATTCACATACAAATAAAGGCAAAAAACAATGAAAAGATAAAAGTCTATTTAACATAATCAATTACAAATTATGCTTTAGTGCCAGAAAACAGAACAGAAAGAAGTCATTATGAATCAAAAGTATTCATGCAAGTCTTCTGAGCAGAAATGAATGTCAATCTATCAGTAGACTTTTATATAGCCTCCTAGTGTGGCAGTGTGTGTGTTTGTGTGTGTGTGTGTGTGTGTGTGTGTGTGAATGGGACCATTTTGGTGAATTCAGGAAACCTATGAACTTCACCAAATACTTTTAAATGCATAAAACAAAATACATAGTAGTAAAAAGGAAAACAGTTATTTTGAAATACAATTTTCAATTTTTAGAAGGTCATAGATTCCAGTATAACAACTCCATAGTCACTAGATTAAGTGAAAATGTCTTCTTACATCATGTTTTAGGGTATTTTCAAAATTACATACTTTCTTATGAAAATCAAATGGAAAATTCATGGGAAAGAGGGATAAAATTTATATTTCTAATTAATTTACCCTGCTGTCTTTCATTTGGTCTGCTCTAATTGTTTTTAGACTACAAATTCTTACCTGATGTTGTGAACTTTTTATAACTGTATTTCAATAAAATTGATTGCCTTTGTAAACCTGTTTGTTTTATTTTATCATTTAAAGCTACAATTCTGAGAGGGGGGCTATAGGCTTCACCAGACTACTCCTAGATTTCATGATAGCAAAAGCAAAGCAAAACAAACAGACAACAACTTGAGTAAAATAACCAATACTTAATTCCAGTGTTTTAAATATGAATACAATATATTTCTTTGTCATTGGTAGAATTAAATTGAAAAGTTCTTCCCATGTTCCTTTTAGGAAAGGTGGCAAAAGGGTTGAATTTTACAGCTGATGAAACAGAGTTTTGAGTCATCTGTTCCAGTTCCACAATGGCTCAGTTTTTTGTTCCTCAAGACCATAGTTAATATTTAGATGAGCTGCTTATGTGCTTAAAGCTTTACCTATCCTTATCCTAGCTTTCAAAAGGCAGAACAAAGTAATGGTATCGAGGTAGCTCCTAGGATTTCATTAGCTTCCATTTCTGAATACATACTAGCAAAATTATATGACCATGCAACATGTTTTTCTTTGTCAACCAAAGATGTCAAAATAAAGACGTGTACGTTTTGGAAAATTGGGGCTTGTTTCTATATGAACTAGGGTAAAGCACATTTTATATCTCCCATTTTTCCCCATTCCCTCTCCACCCAACTTATTATGTTTATTGAGGGGAGTATGATTGAAATAAACATTTTTAAAGATGATCTGCAAGTTGGAAAGACACAAATAAAGTCATGCAAAATAAGGAGAAATGAAGAAAGAAGAATCTTGTTTCTTGGCAAATAGTCTAGGAGTACCAGTCCCTTCTCCTTTCTTTTTATGTCTCTAACAGGAATATATGCCCCCACCAAGAATACAATCTTAGGCAATAGCTCTCCTTCCATCATACTGGTTATATCACATGATCATTCATTGAACAAAAAAGTACTTACTAAATACTAGACTGTGCTAGATATTGAGAATAAAAAGAAAAAAATGAGATAATGCATATCTTCAAGAAGTTTATATTCAATCTCAAAGCAAATTTAATGCCACTTTATAGAAATTCTTTCCAGAGAATCTAACAAACAAAATACAGATCTGTCTTCTCTCCTCCTGGTATCCTCCCACCCCATTACTTCAATAGTACCAATAATGGCTTTGTCACAAAGCCATCTCAAGTAGCTGGATAAAGTTCAAATGCTTTTTCTTAAATCTACTATGAGCAAAAGATAAACCCCTCCTCCAAAAAAAAATTAAGCAAATTCTTTTATATACAATGTTAGATTATCTAGCTAGCTCAGATAGTCTAGTAACAAAACTAGTTATTTCTGAAGCACGTGACATAGTCACTTGGTATCCATTAGAAAATTAATTTAGGCACATTTATTTTTGGATAGACATGTATGTCATCAGAATAAGATGACATTTAGCACTAATGAACTTATTTTGTGGAGATTTTAGAAAAGATTATTCAGTGTGTTATCTTTCCCAGCTCGTCTGCATAAAATCTAAAAAGTTCTTTAGGCAAGAGACAATAGTGGAAAATGATTGCCACCCATATATAAAGCACTGAATATTTGATGGGAAAAGAGGAATTTTGTCTCTAAGTCTGTCAGTCCTGAATGCATGCTCACAATAACATTTTTCTAATGAGTAAAGATAAAGTGGAGAAAAGTCAAATAAATTAGCAAGTATACAAATATGACTAAAAAAAAATCATCCTTTTTCTAGGTACATGATTGCTAGGAGTTTAACAATATTAAATTGACTTTTATCAGCAAACCAAATGGAAAGTTTTCATTCAAACCAATATAGGCAGCTAATAGATATTTACAAATCAGGCTCAAAATAGATTGCTTTTGTTACCTCAAAGTTCATGGAGGTTTATATTGGTCAAAATTTTATATTTATTGGCATTTTCATCTTACTTCTGAGCTTTAAGAAAATAAAAATGGAATCAAACCAGGCCAGACAAGTACAAATGAAGAGTTATTGCTAAGAACTGCATGAACACCTTAACACCTAAATCTCAGATTAAACAAAAGAAGTCTGAATTGCATACCCACCTGTAAATCATGCAGGAAAAAACACAAAGATTTATTGGCAGCAGTCAAACCTAAAAAACAGAAAACCTTTAAAATCACTATTTTATTTCGATGGAAATTTCATCAAAATTTGGATACATATGGTAACATTCAGATTGCTTCATAAGCAATGGTAAAGAATACATGCTAATCTAGATATGCTATAGTCTCACCATGCTCCTCCACACTCCCACATCACCCAACCTGAATATGACTAAGCAGAGCATTTCATAGAAGAATATATCCCCCCAAAGCTCCTTGACTTTCCTGGATCTTGGTATTTGCAAATGACAAGGGGTAACAATTATATTTAAAAGTTAGTACTTAGTAGTCTGTCACCTAAAAGTGCAGTTTAAAATTTTATGGTTCCTTCCTCCCCTTTTCTCTCTGGTCACACATTGCACTCACCTCCTCCTGACTTTACACAAGTTATTCATACTAGTAGAGATAGTGACATTGACATTGTTGCACGGAAATAGTAGTGTTTTTCTTGAGCAAATACATAAATATTTTATATTTTCCCAAAGGAGTCTTCATTATTACACTAACATCTCTGATATCTCTGAAAGTGAAATAGGGTGTAAAGCTTTCTGAAACTACTTGTTCCCCAAATAATGGAGCTGGCACACTATAATTTTGCTACATGGATATTGAAAATTCAAGGAGTGTTTGTAATCCCCTTTATAGCTGTGTGCTGAATACAGAAACACTGTTCTCTGGTGAGAGAGGAGGCTTAGAAGTGTTTAAAAAAATTGCCTTTTTCCAAGGTTATAAAGATGCTTTTGAAACCTGTCTTTTATTAGTCCCTTTTTCTCCTCACTGCTTCCTATCCTATATGATTCTAACCAAAATAAACATTTTAGAAGGACAGCTGCTGAGATGGATCAGAATTAGTTTCTCTACCCTTTGGAATCAAACTAATAGCTGCCCCCAGCTTTATAGCACTAAAAATTGTCCCAAGGTAAACTTGCCACATATACTTGTGTGTGTGTGTGTGTTTTTAGGTAATCCTCTAAAGAGTCTTTGAAATAATTCTGGTTCTTTCTTTCAAAACCACCATGAGGGATGTTATTAAATAAATGAAAATACCAGGCGAATTAATGTCTTTAATGTCACATAGTAAGTAACACCAGGAATATAACTTGGAACCCTCCCACTGAGCCATCCTGGTTACTACTATAAAGTGGGTGTGTCTATATAGTCAGCTCCTACTCTCAACTGAACCCTGGTCTCTCTGAAACTGTGAGGGAACTCATGGGGAAAATCATCAAAATACACAGCAAGAAAAGTCATCTTCCTCATATGTTTTTGTGATAATGTTACTGCCCTCCTCAGAAGCCTACAGGGACCCCAAATTGGTTTTTACATCAAAACCAAACTTCTCAGCCCTTACTACCAGTGTCTTTCCCTATTATCCATTTACCCTCATTTTCCCCCACTTCTGTCTATCTCTAGTTCTATCCAAAAAAAAAAAAACAAGCCTTCTTTCCTACCAAAAACTTGTTGATGACCTTTGTTTTTTACATATTCTATTTGGTCTGATTATATAACACTCTCTTCTTTCTCTCTACCAAACTATACTCTCCATTTCCTTCACTAACTCCTCTAATAATTTGTTCAGGTTTCTCCTCAATACTTAAATACTATTCAATTTGTTCCAACAAATAGCTATTAATTATTGACTGTGTCTAGTACAGTATTGGTCAGCATATGACTATACAATTTTGCATTTCTTATATTTTATTCCAAGGAAATAAACACATCTAGTAATACACATGTATACAGAAAAAGAGACAGAGACAGAGAGAAAAAGAGAGATCTTTAAAGAATTGCTTACAATACTAAAAATTTAAGTGATTTATCTAGGGCAAAGTCTTAAGTTGAACCCACTTCTTGCTGATTCTGAGTTCAATAAGTTCAAGTTAATATAGGTTTGCACAAACTAGGATAGTTCTAATTATTTAATGGATTAATAAATGTTTGTGGTACCAAATTAAATGATATATAATTATAATCGAACAGTATATATTGTGTATATGTGCAATTTATAATCTTAGAAAGTTTCCAACAATACTAAAAAGCATTGGGATATATACAACTTTCTGAAGTTCACACAGCCAGTAAATGCCAGAGATTGCATTTAAATTCATGTCTTAAGCATCTTAAAAATATAAGGGCAGGGAAGATAAACTACTATTCATAACATAAGTGCTCCAAATATATATGTGACTATTAGATTTTCATGTCCTTTACATGTATGTCTTTTCTCTGAAATTTTAGATCAACCTCAGTTTCTTCTTTTGATTTCACCTTTCTCCAACAGACTTCATGCCATGGAACAGAAGCTTGTTTAGAGCAAAGATCATGTCTTTATGAAAGTTGGAACTATAAGACAGTGGGATTTTTTAAAAAATAAATATACTCAAATTGCAGGCATCTAAATAAACAATACATACTTCAAAATAAACTTCATATTATACTGCACACATTCTGAATATGGTTCTTTTTCTTCAAAGATTTTTAAAGTTCCTGATTTGAAATTGAGATATAGTTATAACATATTTGAATATTCTCATTGATACAAATATTTATTCAAACTGATGGAGTATTTTATTCATAGAAGGAATCAGAAATCAGGCTGAGTCAGCATTAGTGAGTGTGGAGGATGAAAGGAAAGCAGTTTAAAATACATTATTACATTTATGTTCAAAAAAGATGCCACTAGGGGCAGCTAGGTGATGCAGTGGATAGATCACCAGCTTTGAACTCAGGAGGACCTGTGTTCAAATCTTGTCTCAGACACTTAACATTCCCTACCTGTGTGATCCTGGGCAAGTCACTTAACCTCAATTGCCTCAGCAAAAAAAGATGCCACTGGTTTTCTTGTTTATGAAAACTGACTGTAAAGGTCATTTCCAATGAGAACATTCCCAAAATAGTTTTGAGTAGAGACAATTTTATTGTAATAAGAAGTTAAGTTTTCCATAGTGAGCACGCTGAAGGATAATATTCATTGAAATATTTAATATTGGCATGTTTTATATAAGTATATATTTAAAATATATATTATTATAATTGAATGCACAGTTATGTGTATGTGAGTATGCTATCAATGAATAGTCCATGTTCTCTACTTAATATTAAAATATGAAAATGAGGAAGAAAATCAGTAAATCTGTATGGACCTTCCATAGAGAACTTGCAGGAGGCCATGGATAAGATGTGCACAGGAGGGGGACATTTGGATTAATCATGATTTGCATCATTATAAAGCATAACCACAGAAATGAGAATATAAATATATTTTGGGTTTCAGTGTTCATTAAGACATGAATGTATTATAAATCACTCACTTTATGTTCTCTTTGCATTGTCATAGGTCATAACTCCTCTAAACCTGATCTTTGAATATCTCAATGGCCAAAATATAAATAACTTTGTAGCCAATCTGGTGACAAGATCTAGCAATTTTCATATATTATTATTAGTAAACAATAATTCCTGTATTTTGAATATATTGCAATTGGCTCATGATCCACTATGCACCTCTATATTGTCTTTTGGAATTTTTTTTTTTACTTCTTTGAAAAAACATCTAGAGTAGGGAAATGATGATTACAAAGCCAGCATGGCTTCATTAAGGACAAGTCTCTTGCATACTTTTTGACAACTATACAAAATTAATATTGTATTTCATGGATATATAACAGCTATATTTGATAAAATATGTTACTGGATTAGATAAAAAGATTAATATAGAGATAATAATAAAATCAGTTCAATGGCTAGGCTCAAAGAGTAGTTATGACAGTTCAATGTCTTGGATTTGTATCTTTTAACATTTTTATAGATAGGGTGTTTAGGGAGAAGGAGCATCTCTGATATGAGAACTTGCTGAACCCTCTCCAGGGTTTTTTGCCCATTGTTGTTGTCTGACTTTTACCCAACTACTACAACCCCTGGTTGCAAAAAATTGTAGTATGTGCAGCAGACTCACTCCAGTAAAACCATCTTGGAAAATAAGCTAATTCAAATTGAGGGTAACTAACAAGCTTCATCATTGAGTTAGAGTGATACCTAAACAAGGATATGAGAACTTCCCCAACTAGAATGGATGAATGAGAACAATTTGTTTCAATGACCATGAAATTTGCTGAAGCAGAACCCATGGAGTACTTAGAGTATGATCAGACAATTGAAGATACCAACATCATAGAATCCATCTGGGGCCATTGCCAATCATCCTAACATTTGCCTTGCTTCTGGACTTCTTGACTAGTGAGTGAAGTTGAAGACTTTGTGCAACTCCACATCACTTAAATCCAATTGGTCCTCCTAGAAAACAAAGGACAAACTCTTCTGAAATGTATATGCAGATATGCATTATCTTTATATAAATATATGTGTACATATACATGTATGTGCACATATAAAATGTATATTTATATATGCATCAATATTTGAATATTTCAATGGGGGAAATGCATATCAGATATATACATACATATGTGCATATATAAATACATATACACAAAATACACATATTTTAAGGCATTACCCTATACATATCCCTTACTTTGATATATTTTGAACATCTAGAACTGTTCTGAGTACACTATAGTTGCTAGATATGTAAGTATTGATAGAACTGAATACCATGATTACTCACTGATCTATGCCCACACAAAAAGAACTTAAGCTATTGGCAAATTGGTAGAAAATGAATCAATAAAAATTCAAGCAGCTTTAAAGTAGTTTCTTTAGCTCTTAGATAAGGTAAGCAAATTCAATCCATTCAGAGAAGCAAGGAGTAGTAGGTACATTCATTTACAATTGAAGAAATATACTTATTAAAACTCTGTGCTTTCATCAAAATTTTACCTTTTCCTCACACTATATTTAAAGGAATTAATATTGTATGATTCAGTTTTCAACATAGTGTACTCTTGTGTTCAATGGTGTTAACCTTGTAATACAAGAATCACTGATTTATTTAGTCAATTCATCCCTATTTCTTCCTAATAAAAAATGGTACTCCCTACTATACAAAGCAGTCAGCAATCGAGCATTAAGATACTTTACTTCAATTCAATTTTGTATTAAAAAAAAAACAATAAAGGAACCATAAATACAATTGTTTTTAGAGCAGTTTTTTTTTTCTTTTATTTATTGTATTTGTATCCTCAACATTAAAACCTACATAGTTAATATATGTGGATTGATTCACAATTAATGAATAGTACATAGTTATGTAGTGTTTCAAGGTCTAAAAAAGGAGTATTGAATTCATTATATATGTATATACACACACATATATATATGCATATGATGCAAATGACAGCCTTTTATTTCTGCTTTTATAGAATCATAGATTTAGAGCTTTGAAGAATCATAGCAGTCATATAGTCTAATCATTTTTTTTTAGTCTAATCATTTTTAACTGAAGAAAATAAGGTCCAAAGAAATTAAATCATTTGCCAAAATTTATACACGTAGTGAGGATAAAGACAAAGTTTGAACCCAGGTTCTCTAATATTGAGGCCATGCTCCTTGGGATCATCTCAACTCTTGAATTTTACAAATAAGAAAATTCAGGTTCAAAGAGATTAAGTGACTTGTCTCATATACAGTTATCCCTTTCATATTGCTGAGTTTGGGGTAGGGTGGAGTTGAGGGAGAGAAGGTGGAGTTTAGATCTGGAAAATTTTACATGTAATGTAGTAGACTCTGTGGGTCATTTCCTGACTTGTGTTCTTTTCTTCTACATTAACTTTTTACTTATTTAAATTTAAAAAAAATAAATTGTGCATCTTTATGGTGTTAAAAGATAAAATATGTTGATGTTTTACAACATTATACATATGTTTATGCATTTCTGAATCTCTAAATGAAACTTGTTGGTATCATCTGCTGGCCTTTACATGTAATTGGTAGCTTACACAAAACTCACCCAAAAATTCACATTTAATTTCTTATATCAACCCATGATATAGTGAAACCACAATAGGAAAAAAATCTCAATGTGGAAGGAATAACTATAGTACATTGATTAGCTATAGTAGGCAGGATTTAAATATAGGTTTCCAATTTAAAATCTAGCCTTCTTTCAACAGCACTATATTGCAAATGTGTTCAGTACATTCATTATGGGCTTGTTTTCTGATAACACCAATTACAAATTGAGTTTATATTTCTGGCACTTAAAACTAATTTGAATTGCAGCTGATGACTAAATATTATTGGAGAAATTAACCTAAGGCAAATAAATGTGATGGAAAAGACACTGATGTAGAAAATATCATGGAAAGGAAAAGAAGGGAGAAATGAAAAACTGAAAAATCAAATTGACTAAATCAGGCAATAAGTTTCTAGGAGTTTAATATTCTAGGTTTTCTTCTCCCTAACAGCTACAGACTTTCTATTTTCTGAAGTTGTTAATTATCATTGTGCCCATTCCTATCTATAGACTCAACTCTGAATCAAAAAACCTCAGGAGTTACTTTGAAAAACTCTTTATGGGATAGTGATATGGTTCATTGGATAGAGCATTGGCCCTGAAGTCAAGATGAACCTGAATTCAAATTCAGACTCAGACACTGTGTGATGCTGCATAAGTTACTTAAACCCTTTGTAATGTAATAGATGCATCAAGACAAAGAAGGAAATCACTAGAGAAAATAATAAAAAGAATAAAATTATGACTTTTGAAAAGTCCAACAAACAAAATTAGATTTAATGTCATTAATGTAGATTAATGTTCAATGCTAATTTATGCCAATATTACTTTTACATATAGAAAAGAAACTATTTACCATATAACTACAAAACTTAGTAGTTTATAGATAAAGAGCAAAATAATTTCCGATTCTTAATGTGGGACAGCAGCAACCACTAAGACAGTAAGAAGTCTGAGTATGATTACAGAAAAAAGTTTTTTTTAAATTTTTTTAGTAAGTTTATTTATTTTTAATACGCATTACTTTATGGATAATGTTGTGAGAAAAAAATCAGAGAAAAAGGAAAAAAACAATGAAAGTGATAAAAAAAAACAAAAGGAAATGAACATAGTATGTGTTAATTTATATTCAGTCTCCTTATTCTTTTTCTGGTTGCAAATGGCATTTTCTATTCACATCTATTGGGATTGTTTTGGATCACTGAACCATTGAAAAGAACCAAGACTTTCATAGTTGATCATTGTGCATTCTGGGTGTTACTGTATACAATATATTCCTGGTTCTGCTTGTTTTGCTCAGCTTCAGTTCAGGTAAATCTATCTAGGCCTTTCTATAATCAGCTAGTTCATCATTTTTTAAAGAACAATCATATTCCATTATCTTCATGTACCACAACTTGTTCAGCCATTTTCCAATTGATACCTACTTGCTTTTCAATTCTTTGCTCCCACAAAAAGAACTGCTACAAACATTTTAAATTGCCCTTTTTCCTTCTTTATGATTTCTTTGGGATACAGACCAATTAATCACACTGCTGGGTCAAAGGGTATGTACAATTTTATAGCCATAATTTTTATAGGGCATAGTTCCAGATTGTTCTCCAGAATGGTTGGATCACTTTCACAACTAATGCATTAGGGTCCCCGTTTTCACATGTCCCCTCCAATATTTATTATCTTTTCCTGTCACTTTACCCAATCTGAGAGATGTGAGGTAGCATCTCAGAGTTGTTTTAATCTGCATTTCTCTAATCAATAGGGATTTAGAGCATTTTTTTTCATGTAACTATATATAGCTTTAATTTTGTCATCTGAAAATTGTATCTTTTGACCATTTATCAATTGAGAAATGACATGCATTCTTATTAATTTGACAGAATTCTTTGTATATATATATTCCACTGATCTATCACTCTATTAATTAGCCAGTACCAAATGTATTTGATGATTTCTGCTTTACAATATAGTCTTAGGTTTGGTACTACTAAGCCATCATACTTTGTATTTTTTTTCCAATAAATTCCTTTGATATTCTTGACCTTTTGTTCTTCAGATAAATTTTTTTATTATTTTTTCTACTTGTACAAAATAATTTTTTTGGCATTTTTGATTGGTGTGGCACTGAACAAGTAGACCAATATAAGCAGAATTGTATCTAATTTATTCTACTGAATAAATTAGGTTCACAGGACAAAATACTCAATGACAATAGTAATCTAGTGTATGATAAACCCGAAGACCCCAGTTTTGGAGATAAAAACTCTCTATTTGACAAAAAACTGCTGGGAAATTTGGACACTAGTATGGAAGAATTTAGGCATTGACCCACACCTAACGCCATATACCAAGATAAGGTCAAAATGGATTCATGACCTAGACATAAAGAATGATATTATAAACAAATTAGAACAATATAGGATGGTTTACCTCTCAGACCTGTGGAGGGGGAACTAGAGATCATCATTAATCACAAAATAGATAATTTTGACTATATCAAGTTAAAAAGTTTTTGTACAAACAAAATGAATACAAACAAGATTAGAAGGGAAGCAATAAACTGGGAAAATATTTTTACATTCAAAGATTCTGATAAAGGCCTCATTTCTAAAATATATAGATAATTGACTCAAATATATAAGAATTCAAGCCATTCTCCAAGATAAATGGTCAAAAGATATGAACAATTTTCAGATGAAGAAATTGAAACTGTCTCTAGTCACATGAAAAGGTGCTCCAAATGACTATTGATCAGAGAAATGCAAATTAAGACAACTCTGAGATACCACTACAGATGACAGGAAAAGATAATGATGAATGTTGGAGGGGATGCGGGAAAACTGGGACACTGATACATTGTTGGTGGAACTGTGAACGGATCCAACCATTCTGGAGAGCACTTTGGAACTATGCTCAAAAAGTTATTAAACTGTGCATACCCTTTGACCCAGCAGTGTTTCTACTGGGTCTATATCCCAAAGAGATCTTAAAGGAGAGAAAGGGACCCACATGTGAAAAACTTTTTGTGGCAGCCCTTTTTGCAGTGGCAAGAAACTAGAAACTGAAAGGATGCCCATCAATTGGAGAATGGCTGAATAAATTATGGTATATGAATGTTATGGAATCTTATTGTTCAATGAGAGACGACCAGCAGGATGATTTCAGAGAGGCCGGAGAGACTTGTGTTAACTGATGCTGAGTGAAATCAGCAGAACCAGGAGAACATTATATACAGCAACAAGACTATATGATGATCAATTCTGATGGACATGGTTCTCTTCAACAATGATGTGATTCAAACCAGTTCCTATTGTTCAGCGATGAAGATAGCCATATACATCCAGAGAGAGGCCTGAAGGAACTGAATGTGAACCACAACACAGCATTTAATGTTTTCTGTGAATATTTCCCTGCATTTTGTTTTCCTTCTTAGGTTGTTTTTTCTTCTCTCTTTCTAGATCTGATGTTTCTTATGCAGTAAGATACTGTATAGATATGTATACATATATTGGATTTTTCATATAATTTTACATATTTAACATGTATTAGATTACCTGTCATCTAGGGGTGGCGAGTGGAGGGAAAGAAGGGGAACAGCTTGGAACAACAACAAAAAAAAATAGTTTTGCAAAGGTCAATGTAGAAAAATCACTCATATGTTTTGTAAATAAAAAACTTTTAATAAATAAAATAATAATTTATTCCACTGATCCACCACTCAATTTCTAAGTCAAAACCAAATGGTTTTGATTACTACTGCTTTATAACATTGTTTTAGGTTTGGTAATACCAAGCCACTACCCCTTGTATTTTTTTAAGTTAATTTCCTTGTTATACTTGTCCTTTTATTCTTCCAGGTGAATTTTGTTATTTTTTCTAGTTCTACAAAATAATTTTTTGGCAGTTTGATTGGTGTGGCAATGAATTGAGTAGACCAATATAGACAGAATTGTCATTTTTATTATATTAGCTCAGTCTAAACATGATAATTTCTCAATTGTTTAGATCTTATTGTATCTGTGTGAGAAGTGTTTTTTAATTGGGTTCATATAGTTCCTGGCAAGTAGACACAAAAATATTTTACTTTGTTCATAGTAATTTTAAATAGAAATTCTCTTTTTATCTCTTTCTGATGGACTTTTTTTCCATTGTTGCCTAATCTAATTTCTTTAATTTCTTTTTCTTTTCTTATTACTAAAGCTAACATTTCTAGTACAATATTGAATAATAATGGTAATACTGGGTATCTTTGTTTCATCCCTGATCTTATTATAAAAGCATGCAGCTTCTCTCCATTACAAATAATGCTTGCTGTAGGTAGATATTTCTTAATATGCTAAGAAAAATTCCTTTTATCCCTATGCTTTCTAGTGTTTTTAATTGGAATGGGTGTTGTATTTTGGTCCTGCTGATAAGTTGCTGTAAATTTTTTGCTAATATTTTACTTAAAAATTTTGCACCAATATTCAGTAGAGAGATTTTTCTGTAATTTTCTTTCTGTTTTGACTGTTCCTAGTTTAGGTATCAGTACCATATTTCTGTCATAGAAGGAATTTGGCAGGACTCTTTCTTTACTTATTTTTCCAAATAGTTTACACAGAATTGGTATTAATTATTCTTTAAATATTTGGTAGAACTTACTTGTGAATCTCTCTGTCCCTGGATATTTTTTCTTAGAGAGTTCACTGATGTCTTGTTCAATTTCTTTTTCTAACATTGGACTATTTAAGTGTTTTATTTCCTTTTCTGTTTATCTGGGCAATTTTTTTGTAAATTTTCATAAATATCCATCCATTTTGGTTAGATTGTCTGACTTGCTGTCATATAGTTTGGCAAAATAGCTCCTAATTATTGGTTTAATTTCTTTGTCATTGGTAGAAAGTTTACCTCTTTCATTTTTGATGCTGGTGATTTGTTTTTTTTGTTTGTTTGTTTTTTTGTTTTTTTTTCTTTCCTTTTTCTGATCAAATTAACCAATGGTTTATCTATTTTGTTTGCTTGTTTTTCATAAAACCAATTCTTAGTTTTATTTATTAGTTCAATAGTTTTCTTAGTATATATTTTATTAATCTCTCATTTGAGTTTCAGAATTTCTAATTTGGCATTTTTTTGAGATTTTCAATTTGTTCTTTTCCTATCTTTTTTAGTTTCATGACAAATTCTTTGATCCCTGCTTTCTCTGTTTTATTCATTTAGCTATTTAGAGATATAAAATTTCCCCTAAGAACTACTTTGGCTGTATCCCATAGGTTTTGGTATGTTGTCTGATTATTGTCATTCTCTTGGATGAAATTGTGGATTGTTTCGGTGATTTTTTGTTTGACCCACTCATTCTTTAGAATTAGATTATTTAATTTTCAATTGGTTTTTAGTCTATCTTTCCCAGGCCATTTATTGAATATAATTTATATTGCATTTTGGTCTGAAAAGGAAGCACTTACTGTTTCTGACTTTTTGCATTTGATTGTGAGGGTCAATGGTCAATTTCTTTGTAGGTGCAATGTACTGCTAAGAAAAAAAAAAAAAAACAAAACATATTCCTTTTTGTCCCTATTCAATTTTCTCCAGAGGCCTATTATATCTAGGTTTTCTAGCATCCTAATAACCTCCCTAATTTCTTTTTTGTTTATTTTGTGGTTGGATTTTTCTGATTCTGAAAGGGAAGTTTAAGGTTTCCAACTAGAATAGTTATGCTATTTCTCTCTTTAATTGGCCTAAAATCTCTAGGAATTTGCCTGCTCTACCACTTGGTATATTCCCATTTAATATTGTTACTACTTCCTTATTTATGGCACCCTTTATCAAGATATACTTTCACTACTTATCCCTTTTAATAATATCTAATTTTACTTTCCTTTCTGGAATATGACATTCAGGCCCTCCATTGCTTTATTGTAGAAGTTGCCAGAACTTGGGTAATTCTGACTGTTGCTTATAATATTTGGATTGTTTTTGTCTGACAGCTTGCAGTATTTTTTTCTTGAGATTATAGTTTTGGAGTTTCACCACAATGTTCCTTTGGGTTTTTCTTGTGGGATCTCTTGTGGAGATTCCCATGTGGGGAATGAGTATTTCCCCCTGTTTCTGTAGTATTCTGTAGTTTTCCTTAATGATCTTTTGTAGAATGCTATCCAGTCTCTTTTTTTGGTCATGATCTTCAAATAGGCCAATATTTTTAAAATTGTTTCTCCTGTATCTATTTTCCAAATCAGCTGTTTTTCCAGTGGGATAGTTCATTCTTCCATTTTTTCATTCCTTTTAGTTGTTTTTTTTTTTTTTTTGACTGATTCTTGCTGTCTCACAAGGTCATTAGCTTCCATGTGCCCTGTCATAGTTTGTAATGGGTGATTTGCTTCAGTTTTCTTTTGTATCTCTTTTTCCATTTAGTTAATTCTACTGTTTAAGGAGTTGCTTTCTTCAGACAATTTTTTTTTCATTTCTTTTCCAAACCTTTGACTCCCTTTAATATACCTCTCATTCCCTTTCTCTTTTTCTCTTCCATCTCTCTTATTTGCTTTTTGAAGTCTTTTATGAGTATTTCTAAGAAATCTCTTTGGGTTTGAAACCAATTCACATCACTCTTTTGAAATTTCTTCTGTGGGCATTCTGTCCCCATTGAGTTTGTGTTTTGGTCTGCTCTATTACTATAGTAGCTTTCTATGGTCAAGATTTTTTCCTGTTTCTTGCTCATTTTCTTTTCTTTTTCTTTTTTTTTTTCTTCTTTTGGTATTTCCTCTTTTATGTTTTAGCTCTGTCCCTAGGGTAAAGGAAGCATTGTTCCAAGCTTCTTGTGCAGCTCTGGGTCTTGGCTTTCAGCACAGGGGCCCCCTTGTGTTTTTGCCCAAAGGGAGCTTGCATTTGGGTGAGATTAACCTCCTCCCTAGACCACCATTATTATTCCTTGATATCCCTGTGGATTTCAATTTTCTAATTTAAGTTTCATTTTTTCAATTTAATTTTCATGCTGTGGAAACCAAATAATTCAATTTCTCATTTTAGAAATGTTTACATATTCAATTACAGCAAGATTAGAATTGATGCTCATAGGGCAGATATACTAAAAAGTATCAGAATAAACACTCTTTAATCTTTCAACTCTAGACATTTTTATTGGCTATCCTTAAATTGGAAATTAGTATGGCAGAAACTAAGCACTGACCCACATCTAACATCATATACCAATCTAAGGTTGAAATGTGTTCATCATTTAGATATAAAGAGTTATATTATAAGCAAATCAAAAGAGCAAAGGAGAATTGGCTCAAATTTATAAGAATTCAAGCCATTCTCCAATTAATAAATTGTCAAACTGTATTTACCCAATTTTCAGATAAAGAAATAGAAAGCATTTCTAGTCATATGAACAGATTCTCTAAATCACTATTGATCAGAGAAATGCAAATTAAGACAACTCTGAGGTACCACTATACATCTCTTAGTTTGGCTAAGATGACAGGAAAAGATAATGTTGAATGTTGGAGGGAATATGGGAAAACCGGGACACTAATACATTTTTGGTGGAGTTCTTAAATGATTCAACCATTGTATGGAACAATTTGGAACTATGCCCAAAGGGCTATCAATCTGTGCATACTTTGTGCTCCAGCAATGTTTCTCCTGGGCTTGTATCCCAAAGAGATCATAAAGCAGGGGAAAAGGCCCACATGTGCAAAAATGTTTGTGGCAGTCCTTTTTGAAGTGGCAAGACACTGTATACTTAGCGAATGCCCATCAGTTGGAGAATGGCTGAATAAGTTATGATATATGAATGTTGTAGAATATTATTATTCTATAAGAAATAATCAGCAGGATGATTTCAGAGAGGCCTGGAGAGAGTTACATAAACTGATACTAAGTAAAGTGAGCAGAACCAGGACATTATTGGACATAGCAAAAGCAAGATAATATGATGATCAATTCTGATGAACTTGTTTCAACAATAAGATGATTCAGTTCTAATGGTCTTGTGATGAAGAGAACCATCTGCACCCAGAGAGATGACTATGGGATCTGAATGTGGATCACAACATAGCATTTTTACTCTTTCTGTTGCTGTTTGCTTGCACTTTATTTTCTTTCTTATTTTTTTTCCCTTTTTGATCTAATTTTTTCTTGTGCAGCATGATAATTGTAGAAATATGTATAGAAGAATTGCATGTTTGACATATATTGAATTACTTGCCATCTGGGGGAGAGAGTGGGGGGAAGGCAGGGAAAAATTTTTGAATGCAAAATTTTGCAAGGGTGAATGCTGAGTTATCCATGCATATGTTTTAGAAATAAAAAGCTTTAATGAAAATAAACTAATTAATTAATTGACAGAGAGATAGATAAATAATTAGATGAATAAATAAATAAGTAAAGTTCTCCTCCTCATTTCTGCATTCCTGGTTTCCTTAGAGTTCCAGATAAAATCTTTCTCAGTCCTTTTAATTCTAGAGCCACCCTCTGTCATTTCATAATTATGTTATAATTTGCTTATTTGTGTTAGTGTTTTATTTTTTCCCCTCCACATTCCTCTCCTTTGCTTATAAGCTCTATAAGGGCAAGGATTTTTTTTTTCCAACTATTTTTTGTTTTCATGGTACCTAGCAGAATGTCTGGCATGTAGGAAGTTTCTAAGCATTTATTATTTGAGTTAGCTAATCTCAAGAAAGACTATTTTTAAATTTTCAGCATGAACATTTATAACTGGAAAATAAGGAGGGAAAGCTATTAATTATCTTAACAGAAGGTGATGGTAAAATGTTGTGAGAAATGAATGCTCATTTATTTGGCTTTCAGTTATGAAAATTAAATTGGAGAAATGAAACAAATTAGAAAGTTGAAACCTACAAAGACATCAAAGAATAATCAAGTGTGGAGGTTAATTATCTCTCCCCCCCAAAAATATAAGAATGTAAGCTCCTTAGTGGCAGGGATTGGCTATGTAATGAAAGGTGGAGATTCTAGTTGTGTAACTTCTGTAACATCCAATTAATGGGGAATCAGGGCAAGGACTTGCCCTTCAGGTTAGGAAATAAAATACTGCCATTGGAGTTTCAAAGGTGTGTCTACTAACCTAGGCACCCATTTTTACAAAAATGTAAAATAAATCTTTCATGCAGTCATCAGTGAATCAAAGGAGTTTTTTGTAAAATACTTTTGCTTCTTAAAATGTTAATAATGTAGATTAAATTTAAAGTTTGTCTTGCATGTGGTTCTTCTTCTCCCTGTAGATCTAGTTATTAAACATTTAAGAGTAATTCCTAGAAAGAGTAAGTCAGAGACCATCTATTCCAGCCTTTTCATTTTACTGATGGTGAAACTAAGGATATAAGTGAAAAAGTCACTTGCCCAAGGTGATAAACACCAAAGGGAGATTCATATCTAGGTTCTTTGACCTTATAATCATCATTCTTTCCACTGTGCCTTGTTTCTTAAGGTGAAAATTTTTTTTTTGTTTAAACATGAATTAAAACACTGGTATGGTGAGTAAAGGGGATTATATTATTGAATCTTTGTTGGTGTGAAACTGACAAAAAATCTAGTCAATCATAAAGCTGGAAGTTGATCAAAAACATTCATATGATAGTTAAGGTCTGCAAAGTGTTTTACATACATGTTTTTATTCTTTCAGAATAAAAAGCCCAAGACCAGAGTTTCTGGATAATTGGTAATGAATGTATTAAGTACACTACCAAATAATCAATAAATTGATAGTCTTTGGTCCTTTTCAGTAAGATTTCTGGAGATTCTTCAATGCTTAAATAACTTTGAAAAAGGAGGTGACCCTAACATGTGCAAATCAACACTGGTTGCTGAACAGTTAATAAGGGGATGGACATTTTAATGAGGAGTTGGGCTAAAAGTCTTCAATTCTTTCCTCCCCACCCCCAGAATGGGACTTGATGAGACTAAGATGTCTCCAAGCAAACTGGATAATGGAATTTATCTCTATCTTGACTAGTCTGAGTTTTGTTTTTTTTTTGTTCAAAAACTGGGTCATTCTACATTATAATGAAGGATACAAAGGACCAAAGCTTATTTCCTAAGGGCAAGAATTCACCTGACACATAAGGTCTTCTAGTTGGATGGAGTCCACACAAGATTAAAGAGCATATAGTAAGAGGATTTAGGGAATCTCTTCTATCTGCAATGTCTTCAGAGACTGACTAAATGACCTACCTTGCTTGGTCTCTGAATAAGAAAACAGAAAAGAAGTATTTCAATTCTAATTCAATGATTGGTTAATAAAATGCTAGAAAATAATTTATCTCACATTTCTAATTTGGCCTTCACAAGAAGCTATGTTGCAAGTGTTTTTAATATCCCTATTTTTTAGATGAAGAAACTGAGTCTGAGAGCGTTTAAATGATTTGCCCAGGATCACTCAACTATTAAGTTTCTGAGGTTAGATTCCAGTGCTAGTTAACATGTTTCCAATTTCAGTGTTCTCACCATTTTACTACTGCCATAATAAAGAGGTTCTTTGGTCCAATACCTATTACTAAAATAATTATTATAAGTTTACAACACTGAGGTATAAAAGGCTCAAGCATACCGATAAGAAAACAGTTATTATTTTAATGGCGTGAAATGGGATAAATAATAGAGGTTTAAAAACATTTTCTAAAGTGTTGATGTATTTTTGACTTAAGACTGTTACAAAATCCATTTGCAAGCATAGTATTCTTTTAAAATTTTGCTTTGTTTTTTGTTATATAATATCCCACTATAACCTATATAATTTTTAAATGGTTTTATTCTAGTAATTTGTCATTTGAATACAATACTAAAAGGAATTCACTTTAACTAATAACTATGCACAAAAAGGATTTTTACATTAGAATGACATTTTATTGAATTTGAACCTGGTCTAGGATTAATATTATTTAGCAAGTAAGTTATTGTGTTATAATCTTTGTCCACCTCCCATGAATTCAACACTATCACTTTTTCAATCCTAGCT
Organism: Myrmecobius fasciatus; assembly: GCA_023553655.1. Lineage (NCBI taxonomy): Eukaryota > Metazoa > Chordata > Mammalia > Dasyuromorphia > Myrmecobiidae > Myrmecobius > Myrmecobius fasciatus. The sequence continues at coordinate 26,050 of JAJPUD010007172.1, read as the reverse complement.
TTCAAAAGGATTTAAGAGAATGTTTACAGAGATGAAATAAAAACTTATTTAACCTGTGGCTTTGTCAGTCAAATAATCCTTGATTATAAAGTATTTCTGCACATATTTTCTGCATATATACTGACTAAACAAAAGTTTAGAGTAGTGGTCTAGTGATTTATAACAGAAGAATAAATTAAACAATAAAGCTTTTTTATTAATAAAATTGACTTGTATCTCTTACTTTTTATAGAATACATAATTTTGCTATGAAATTATTGAGCTTAAATTTCCCTTCCCTTATTTCTCATCTTCTTTCTTAATTATTCTCCTTTCTTTGTTTTTTAACTTTTTCTCCTCTTCCCCTTCTACTTCTCCTAAGTTTAAAAAAAAAAAAAAAAAACTAAATGCACTCAAATAAATAGAAGTTTCTTTTACTTATCTTGGATGAGAAAATGCAATATATCTATAAATTGCATTTGTGTGCATGGCTGTGTATGTATGTGTGTGTGTGTGTGATGTTTCTCTTCTAGGAAAGAATACAATACAATGATTCTAAACATATATTGGGGATAAAAGTCATAATTTTGATAGTTTACACTAATCAGAACCCTGCTTATAATCATACAAATTTATAATTTGCTAAATTTTACTTTCTTACAGTTTCATCTTTAAAACAAGGAAAGTATACTTGATCATCTTCAATGTCTTTTCTGGCTCAATATTTCTGATTCCATCTTAATTTATGGCTGGTCATTAGACAAATTGTGAAAGTCAAAAATTTGTCTTTTATTCACCAGCTGAGTTTTTTTTTCTTCCCTACTACAATCCTGCCCCTAGATCTTGTACCAACAATTTCCTCCTCCCATTAAAAATAAATTACCAAGACAGTATCTAATAAACTCGGTTATTTTAAGATACATGATTAATAAAGCTTAACAGCTCTCTGGGGTTTATACATTTTAACAGGGGGCAAAGTTGTAAGTCACAGGAATGAATTTGGAACTCTGGAATTATAAGTATCTTCACTGAAGATATCCCATGTGTGGGACAGTAGAAACCACAAAAAAAATCAGAGACTCTCAGAACAAGAAAAGGGGTTTATTATAATCTCCTTAGAAAGAGTGACTCCCATCTTACAAGGCATTTATCAAGAAAGAAGTGCAAAGCACAAACTGCAAAATGCAAGTTTCAATAGAACAAAATCCCTGCCCCCCTTGACCTTTTCTCCCATTGTCTGAGGGAGTCCAGGCTTATACTCTAAATATGCAATCTCCTAGTGATAACATTGAGATAACCAACTACTTAGCCTACTAATCAAACCTATCTATTGGTGAAAGGAGCTTAAGGCTCCTATTGCAATCTTAAATATTAGATGTTGACATTTTTCTTCACTGATGCCAGCGTTGAAGAGTTATTACACATAATCTCAAATTTATAGTTCAAACTTCATGTTAGCACAAGAAGGGGCATCTAAATTGAATGGATTTTACTTGAAGATTCATTATATTTGTTAATATAGTTGAAACTAGAGAATGAGCACCAAGAAATGTAAGGATTTAGAAAAAAAAATGTTCTGACATCATCATCCTCTTTACTACTTTTTTCCCCTTATGGTGGTTGCCTACTGGTGAACATGTCAGGTGAAGTCTTTCTATGTTAGTGCAAAGGTGGAGGTATGGACATATTTTTAAAAATTTTTTAGTATACACAATCTAAGTTGTGAAGTTAAATATGTGTATACCTCATGTATAAAGGGGAGAGGTGCAGGCAGAGTTTATTTGCATTGATTATATAATTATCTACCACCTGTGGTTTCAAGGGAACCAAAAAACAAAACAAAACAAAACAACAACAACAAAAAAAAACCTCCTCCATTTGCTAACTGATGCCTGAAATTATTTAAGTAGGAAATAAAGTATTTAATTCCATAATTGAAGAGTCTCACAGTCCCCTTTGCATTGTAAGTTTTTTGGTAGATTGTCAATAGCAGAGCAGGAACTGGAATTAAGATTAAGTACTCTAGTTTAATAAATGTTGGATCATGTGTTACTATTGGATTAAAATTCAAATGACTCTTAGAAAGAGAATTTAAATACATAGTAAGGGGCAAATGATTAAAGTCGATTTTAAGAGGAGGGAGAACGGAGTTGAATATATGATAGTATTTATGGCTAGAGAGACAATTTTTGGGAAAGAGTGCTGGGAAGAGTATAGACAGAAAAGATTCTAGTTAGCACCACAGTTTTATCCATGACCAATTTTGGATACAGGTAAGGCTAGAAATGACATAAGACATGCTGAGCAATAACCAAAATGATGGCCAAATCTAAACTTCCAGGAGTTAAGGTATTGTTTCTGAAATGTCAGGATATTAATGTAACCAGTTGAAATTTTAAACTTATTAACTAGTAGAATGCTAAAGCTGAAAATGACCTCAGAGATCATCTCATTCAATACCCTCATTTTCCAGAAGAGGTAACCAAGACCCAGGGAGGCTAAGTCCCAGATCTATGTACTGGAACTAGCATTAAAACTCAGAGTTCTTGAGTAATTAATATGTTAGATCTTTCTTTGTCAATATGCGTTATTTGATACATATTCATTTTTTCTAAATAGTAACCCAGCCCAAGACCTGTTCCTTGTGAATTATTTATATTTCTCTCATCACTAATTTTTCATATCATCTATTTTTTGATTACTTAACTACATGTTGGAAAATATTTTGAAAATAGAAAGAAGAAATAAAAGTCAATTCTTCAAATTAGTGGCAGAAGTTGGCATGATTGTAGAAATGGGGATTGAGGGTTACCAGTGTATTTTAAATACCTTTTACTATGGATCATTGAAAGTTTGATGATGCTTTAAAATATGAAAATACATGAAAAATCGATTTACATTTAGAATTAGGGATCAGCTGAATGAATTAAAAGATCTTTTTTATTTTTAAAATAAATTATGTTTATATGGTATATGTATATATTTGTATAATATATGTATATGTGTATATATACCTATACATATAGATAGATATGTATGTAATATATATGTATATTTAGTAAATACATTTAAGGATAATGATTAACCTGTGATTTAATTATTATAAGGTATTCTCTGATAAAGAGTATTACCAATGCAAGGCAATACTTCAATTTATACTCTTGGAAAATTAGAGAATTGAGAAATTAAATAACTTATTTCGGGACACATAGCTAATATGAGTCAGCAAGTTGTTTATAGATTCAGTTATGGGTCTCTATCTGCTATGCTTTTCTGCCTCTTTCTACATATACATAAATATAAGTAAATACTTCTATTAAGTGTCTGTTTGTATGTGTATATACATATGTATGTGTGTGTTATCTAATGTAAGAAATTATCCCAATGTACATTTCCACAAATATTATTTTAAGAGTTTTAACAATAACATGTTATAGGAAGCTAAGAAATTTGTTTGATATTGAAACAAAGTAATGAACTTAGCTGTTACAAGACTTGAGTTCAAATCCCAGTTTTGCAAATTTCTACCTATGTGATTAGGACAGCTAGGTAGCACAGTGGATAGAGTGCCATGGCTGAAGTCAGGAAAATCTGAATTTAAATATAGCTTCATACACTAGTTGTATGATCCTGGGCAAATCATAATCCAGTTTGTCTCAGTTTGCTCATCTACAAAATGAGCTAGAGAAGGAAATGGCAAACCATTTCAATATCTTTGCCAAGAAAACCTCAAAAAGAGTCATGAAGAGTCATACATGACTCATATGACTGAACAGCAACAAATCTGTGACTCTGGATAAAGAAACTTGGCCTCAATTTCCATATAAGTAAAAGGAAGAGCTTTGTACAAGATAACTTTCAAGATCTCTTACAGTTCTAATTATATTATCCTATTACTTGATTAGAAGTCTATCACTAATGATTAGACTTTCACTTAGTTATAAGAAGTTGGACATTTTACAACTTTACTGGAGGCAAGTTCCTTCAAATATCAGATTATCCAATTTATTATATTCAACAATGCAGCATGTGTTGATTCACATTCAGTCTCCTTAGCTCTTTTTCTGGATGCAGATGGCATTTTCTGTCCAAAGTCTATTGGGAATGCTTTGAACCCCTGAACCACTGAGAAGAGTCATACCTTTCATAGTTGATCATCACATATTCTTACTGTTATTGTATACAATGTATTCCTGGTTCTGCTGGTTTTGTTCAGGATCAGTTCATGTAAATCTTTCCAGGCCTTTCTAAAATCAACTTGATCATCATCTTTTTTATAGAACAATAATATTCCATTACCTACAACTTGTTCAATCAATCCCCAATTGATAGACTACTCATTTTCCAATTCTTTGCTACCACAAAAAGAGCTACTACAAACATTTTTGTGTCCTTTTCCTTCCTTTATGATATCTTTGGGATACAGAACCAGTAATGGAACTCCTGGGTAAAAGGGAATGCAGAGATTTATAGCCCTTTGGGCATAGTTTCATATTGCTCTCCAGAATAGTTGGATCATTCCACAACTCCACCAACAATGCATTAGTGTCCCAGTTTTCCCCACATCCTCTCCTACACTTATCATTATTTTTCCCTGCCATCTGAAAGGTGCAAGGTGGTATTTCAGAGTTGTTTATTTTCTCTCCATTATAAATAATGCTTGCTGTAGGGTTTAGATAGATATCACTATTTTAAGGAAAGCTCCCTTTATCCCTACACTCTTGAGTGTTTTTAATAGCAATGTGTGCTGTATTTTGTCAAAAGCTTTATCTATATCTATAGAGATTATCTTAAGATTTCTGTTGGTTTTCTCATTGATATGGTTGGATGATGGTAATAGTTTTCCTGATATTGATCTAGCCTTGCAATCCTGGTATAAATCCCACTTTGACACAATGTATTATCCTGATGTTAAGTTGCTGTATTCTCTTTGTTAATTTATTTAAAATTTGTGTATCAATATTCATTAGGAAGATTGTTCTGTGATTTTCTTTCTCTGTATTAGCTCTTCCTGGTTGAGGTATCAGTGCCATATTTGTATCATGGAAGGAATTTTGCAGTACTCTTTCTTTGCCTATTTTTCCAAATAATTTACATTTTATGGAATTAGTTGTTCTTTAAATGTTTGGTACAATTCACTTATGAATTCATCTGGAGATTTTTAGGGAGTCCATTAATGACTTATTCAATTTCTCTTTCTAAAATGGGGCTTTTTAAATAATTTATTCCCTCTTCTGTTAACCTGGGCAATTTATATTTTTGTAAAAATCCATCCATTTCAGTTAGATCAAAACATTTACAGTCATACAATTGGGCAAAACAGCTCTTAATTATTGCTTTAATTTCTTTTTCATTGTTGATGAGTTCACCCTTTTCATTTTTGATGCTGGGGATTTGGTTTTTTTCTTTCCTTTTTTCTGATCAAATTAACCAAAATTTTATCTATTTTGTTGTGTTTCTTTTTCATAAAACCAATTCTTAGCTTATTTATTAATTCAATAATTTTCTTAGTTTCTACTTTATTAATCTTTCTTTTGAGTTTCAGTTTCAAATTTTGAATTTGATTAGGGATTTTTAATTTGTCCTTTTTCTAGCTTTTTTAATTGCATTCCCAATTCATGGATCTTCTTTCTCTGTTGTATTCATGTAGCTATTTAGAGATATGTAATTCCCCCTTAGAACTGCTTTGGCTGCATCCAATAGGTTTTGCTATGTGGTCTCGTCATTCTCTCAAATGAAAATATGGATTGTTTTTGTGATTTGTTGTTTGACCCATTTTTAGAATGAGATTATTTAATTTCCAATTGTTTTTTAGCCTATCTTTCCCTGGCCCATTATGGAATATATTTTATGGCATTGTGGTCTGAAAAAGATGTATTCCTTTCTGTCCCTATTCAATTTTCTCCAGAATTCTATTATATCTAGGTTTTCGAGGATCCTATTAATCTCCCCAGTTTCTTTTTTATTTCTTTTGTGGTTAGATTTGTCTAATTCTAAGAGGGGAAGGTTGAGGTCACTCACTTGAATAGTTTTGTTGTCTATTTCTTCCTGTAACTGCCTTAAAATCTTTTCTAGGAATTTGCCTGTTCTACTGCTTGGTGCAGGCACATTTAGTATCATTACTATTTATGGTATCCTTTAGCAAGATGTACTTTCCTTCCTTCTCTCTTTTAATAATATCTATTTTAACTTTTGCTTCATCTGAGATCAATATTGCTACCCCTGCTTTTTTTTTTTTTTTAACTTTAGCTGAAGCATAAATTCTGTTCCAGCCTTTTACCTTTACACTGTGTGTATCCTTCTGTGTCAAATGTGTTTCTCGTAAACAACATATTTTAGGATTCTGTTTTTTTAATCCACTCTGCTATTTGTTTCTGTTTTATGGGAGGGTTCATCCCATTCATATTCACAAGTATGATTACTAGCTCTGTACTTCCCACCATCCTTTTTTTCTCCTCTGTATATGCTTTTGTTCCCTCTTTTTACCCTGTCCTTAGTAGTGTATTTTTTTTTGACCCACCCCACCCAGTATCTTATCTCCTATCATCCCTCCCCACTTTCTCTTGGTAATGTTTTTTTAACCCACTCCACCCACTACCTTTTTTACTATCAACTCTTTCCTTACTTCTCTTACCTTTTCTCCTAGTGTTTTTCTGCTCTCCCTTTTCATCCTGTCCCTCTCTTATCTTTCCTCTTTCTCCTCCTACTTCTTTATAGGGTTAGATAAATTTCTATACCTAACTGAATGATTAAGGTATTCCCTCTTAGAGCCAAAACTGATGTGATCAAGCTTTAGACAATTTTTATTTGCCTCCTTTCTTTCCCTCAATTTTAATATTTCTTTTGCACTACTTCATGTGAACTAATTTTTCCATTATACCTCCCCTTTCCTCTTTTTCCAGTACAGACCTTTTTCCATCCCTTAATGTCTTTTTCTTTGATGTCACCACATCAGAAACCATTCACTGCCATACCTTCAGTCCATGTGATGCCCACCTCTGTTTACCCCAGTGACAGATACAGTTCTCAAGAATTACAGATACCATTTTAATATCTGTGGATATAAATAGTTTAAACTTTAAATAATAAATATTTTCCCCCTGTTTACCTTTCCATGCTTCTCTTGAGTTCTGTGTTTGTAGATTATATTTTCTGTTTTCTTCTGTTTTTTTCAAAAGAAATGATTGAAAGTCTCTTACATCATTGAAATTCCATTGCCTCCCTGAAAGATGATGCTGAATCTTGCTGTGTAGTTAATTCTTGTGTTTAATCTTGTGTTGTTTGCCTCCTGGAATATGATATCCCAGGCCTTTTGATCCTTTATTATAAAAGCTGCCAGATCCTGAGTAATTCTGACTGTTGTTCCTTGATACTTGAATTGTTTTTGTCTGGCAGCTTGCAGCATTTTTTCCCCTTCAGATTATGGTTTTGGACTCTGACAATGATGTTCCTTGGGGATTTTCTTGTGGGATCTCTTTCCAAATGTGATTCATGGATTCTTTCAATCAGTATTTCACTTCCTATTTCTAGAATATTGGGGAGATTTTCTTTAATGATATCTTTTAGATTGCTATCTAGGCTATTTTTTTGAACATGGGTTTCAGGTAGGCCAATAATTTTTAAATTGTCTTTTTTGAATCTATTTTCCACGTCAGCTGTTTCTCCAATGTGGTATTTCACATTCTCTTTCATTTTATCATTCTTTTTAATTTGTTTGATTCGTGTTGTCTCACAAAGTTATTAGCTTCCATTTGCCTTGTTCAAGGTTTTGATGTATGATTTTTTTTTGCTTTTTTTTTTGCTGAGGCAATTGGAGTTAAGTGACTTGCCCAGGGTCACACAGCTAGGAAGTGTCTGAGATCACATTTGAACTCAGGTCCTCCTGACTTCAGGGCTGATACTCTAACCACTGTGCCACCTAGCTGCCCCTTGATGTATGATTTTCTTCAGTTAACTTTTATATGTCTTTTTCCATTTCGTTAAATCTACTATTTAAGGAGTTCTTTTCTTCAGACATTTTTTTTCTTTCCTTTTCCAAACTGTTGAGTCTCTCATGCATATCTCTCATTACCTTTCTCAGTTTTTTTTTCTATCTTTCTTATTTAACTTTTAAAATATTTTATGAGTACTGCCAAGAAGCTTCTTAAGGCTTGAGACCAATTCATATCACTCTTTGAAATTTCCTCCCTGGACATTCTTCCCTCATCTGAGTTTGTGTTTTGGTGTCCTGCCATCAGAGTAGCTTTCTATGGTCAAGATTCTTTTTTGTTAGGGGCAGCTAGGTGGCACAGTAGATAGAACAACAGCCCTGAAGTCAGGAGGACCTGAGTTCAAATATGATCTCAGACACTTTCTAGCTGTGTGACCCTGGGCAAGTCACTTAACCCCAGTTGCCTAAGGGGGAAAAAAAGATTCTTTTTTTGTTCTTCCTTATTTTCTTTCCTTTTCTTTTGTTATTTCTTCTTCTTCTTCTCCTTCTCCTCCTCTTTCTTCTTCTTCTTCTTCTTCTTTTTCTTCTTCTTCTTTTTTAACTATTATGATTGATCTCTGCTCCTGGGGTAAAGGGAGTACTGCCCCAACCTTCCTGTGCAATCCTGAGCCTTGGCTTTAAGCACAGGGACTCGTGTTTTTAGAGAATATCTTTGCTTGCTGTGTTCAGGAAACAGTTTGGTTTCCCAGAGTTTGCCTTCTGAGCTGGGACTGGAAGCTGCCCCACTGATTTGCTCCTCTACTGAGCCAGAACTGAGGGTCTTAGTTAATAATTTGCTGTTATTAAGACACTTTCACTGGCTTTCCCAGCATCTATCTAACTTTTGCTAAACACTCTTTTCACCCGAGCAAGATTGATCTTTCTTGAAGTTTTTTTTTCAGTCTATCTTGAACTGGAGGGTGATTTCATTCTGTCAGATTCTGTTCAAAAGTTGGTTTCATGTGTTTTTTGAGAGAAGCTTGAAAACTGTTTCATGTCATTCTTTACTTACAATATTTTGGTTAATTTGGCCAGTGCAACAGAAAAATGTTTTTGATATATCAAGCATCACATGATTTTACAATGTAGAATCACTTGTTTTAAAACATTGTTATAACTAGAGTTAGCTGTTGATATAGAGAATATATAATAGAAATATAAGGAATTCAGCAGTGCTTCAAAATGAATCTGCATTTTATTTATCATAACATTTACATATATTTAAAATATATGTGAGAAGAGTATTGTGGAAATAGATTTTGCATGACTTCCTCATATAATCTAGATCAAACTGCTGGTCTTCTCAAGGAAAAAAAAGAATAAAAGGGTGAGTAAAAATTTGGAAATTTTAAATTTTAAAATAAAATATTGTTTAAATTATTTCTTTATAATTAGAAAATAATATATTTAAAATGCATATGAGACACATTATTTTTTTTTTCTTTTTGCTGAGGTTAAGTGACTTGCCCAGGGTCACACAGCTAGGGAATGTTAAGTGTCTGAGTCCAAATTTGAACTCAGGTCCTCCTGACTTCAGGGCTGGTGTTCTATCCACTGCTCCATCTAGCTGCCCCAGAGGGACATTATTTGTTTAGGAAAATTGGTTTAGTAAACTCAGTAGTATACTTAGGATCAAAAAAAAAAAGATTTTTTTTAATTCCAAATTCTAAATTGAATTTTGAATTTGAATTCTGCCTCAAAATCTTTAGCAGATAACTTATTTAACCTTTCTTAACCTTAATATGCATATAAAATAAATAGAATAACAACCATATTCATCTCACAGGTTTATTTTTCCCCATTTAACTTTTCTTTTTTTGCTAAATATATGTAAAGATAGTTTTCAACACTCACTTTTATAATCCTAAATTCTCTTTTTTCTCCCTCCTCTCTCCTTCCCCTTTGATAAGATAGCAAAAAATCTGATATAGTTTATAGATGTACAATCACTTTAATCATATTTCCACATCTGTCATGTGAAAGAAGAATCATATCAAAAGGAAAAATAAAAACATAAGAAAGGAAAAAAAAAGCCAAAAGAAAATGAAAGTAACTTGCTTCAATCTGCATTCATATTCCACAATTCTTTCTCTGGGATATGAACAGCATTTTCAAACATTTTGGAATTGTATTAAATCATTGTATTGCTGAGTAGAACCAAATCTACCATAGATGATTTTTGCACAATGTTGTATACATTGTATACAATGTTCTCCTGGTTCTGCTCACTTCACTCAGTGTCAGTTCATGTAAATCTTTTCAAGTTTTTCTGAAATCAACCAGCTCATCATTTTCTAGAGCACAATAGTATTCTATTGCACTCATATACATACCTTATTTAGCCATTCTTCAATTGATGGGCATTCATTTCCAATTCTTTGCCACCACAAAAGGAACTGCTTATAAGTATTTGTGTACATGTGGATCCATTTACCTTTTCTTATTTTTTCCTTCTTTAGTCTCCTATTTCTCTATAGGGTAAGATAAATGTCTATACATAATTGAGTGTATTTGTTATTCCCTTTTTGAGCCAAATATGATGACAGTAAGGTTAAACAATGCTTACCACCCCTTTCTTCTTTCCCTCTACTATAAGTCTTTTGTACCTCTTTATATAACGTAATTTAACACATTGTGCCTATTCATTTCCTCTTCTCCCAATACAATTTTTTAATCTATTTTTATATCATCACATCAAATTCAATTTATACCCACACACTTTGTCTTTGTATTCTTCTTCTCCCTGCCCCAGTAGAGCTATAGTTCTCAAAAGTTACAAGTATAATTTTTCCATGTAGAGATGTAAATAGTTTTATTTTATTGAACAACATATTAATTTTTTTTTTCTATCCTGTTTACCTTTTTTATGTGTCTCTTGAATCTTGTATTGAAGATCAAATTTTCTTTTCAGCTCTAGTCTTTTCATCTGGGAATTTTGAAAGTGCTCTAATTTATTGAATATTCATTTATCCCCTGAAAGATTATACTTAATTTGGTTGTATCATATAACATATCCTAAGCCTTCTGATCCTTTAATATACAAGTTGCTAAGTCCTTTGTAAACCTGACTGTGGTTGTGACAATTAAGAAACCACATGTGAAGTTATGCAAAACATTTTCATGGAAGCCAGGTTGTGAAACAAAACATATATTGGTCACCTTAATGAAAATAAAAACCCTTAAGAAAAATTAAGTTAAGAAGAGAGATAGAGAAAGACAATATTTCAATCTGTATTCAGACACAATCAGTTCCTTTTCTGGGTATGCATAGGATTTTTCATGTAGCAATATAAACAGATTAACCTTATTAAGTCCCTTATGATATCACTGTCTTGATTAACTTTTTTATGCTTCAGAGTCCTGTATTTGAAATTTTCCATTCAGTTGTGGGATCTTTTCATCATTAATGCCTAAAAATCTCTATTTCATTGGATGACAACCTTTTCCTTTGAAGGATTATACTCAGTTTTGCTGGGTAGGTGATTCTTGGTTGCAATCCTAGATCCATTACTTTCTGCAATTTCATATTTCAATCCTTTAATGTAGAAGCTACTGAATCTTGTCTTATTCCGACCTGGGCTCCACTATACTTGAATTGTTTGTTTCTGGATATTTGTGATATTTTCTACTTGGGAGTAATGAAATTTGGCTTTAATATTCATTTTGGGATCCTTTGTAGGAGGTAATTAGTGGATTCTTTCGATTTCTACTTTACCCTCTGTTTCTAGAATATCAGGATAATTTCTTGAAAGAAGATGATCAATATTTTTATTTGATCATGACTTTGACTTTCAGGTAGACCAATAATTTTAAGATTTTCTCTCCTGGATCTGTTTTCCAGATTAATTGTATTTCCATTGAGATATTTTGCATTTGCTAGGTGGCACAGTGGATAGAGCACCAGCCTTGAAGTCAGGAGGACCTGAGTTCAAATATGATCTCAGACACTTAACATTTCCTAGCTGTGTGACCTTGGACAAATCACTTAACCTCAATTGCCTCACCAAAAAGAGGTATTTCACAGTTTTTTTCACTTTTTTTATTGTATCTTGATTTCTCATGAAGTCATTTTCTTCTTTTGGCTCTATTCTAATTTTTAAGGAATTATTTTCCTCAATAAGCTTTTGTATTTCCTTTCCCAATTAGCCAATTTTGCTTTTTAAGGCATTCTTCTCCTCAGTAGCTTTATGTATTTTCTTTTGTACCACTCTCAATTCTTTTCCCAATTTTCCCTATATCTCTCTTACCTGATTTTCAAAATGCCTTTTGAATTCTTCTATGGCCTAGGTCCAATTCTTATTTTTCTTGGAGGCTTTGGGTGTGGGAGCTTTAACTTTGTTATCATCTTCTGGGTGTATGTTTTGACCTACCTTGTCAGCCCAGTAGGTTTCTATGGTCAAAAATATTTCTTGTGGTCCGTTCATTTTTCTAGCCTATTACTAGGCTTTTAACTCTTTGTTAAAGTAGGACTCTGTTTCCAGAGTGGATAGTGCATTGTTCCAAGTTTCAGGGATTTTGTACAGCTATTTTCAGAGATCCTTATAGGGACCTGACCACAAGCACTTTTTTTCTGCTTTGTACCTGTAAGAAGTGTCTCTGCTCTACTACATCCATAAGATCTAGTGTGCTAAACAAGAGTCCTGCTTTGCTGAAACTGGGACTACTAGGATTGGGGTCAGGGCTGTGCTGGTGTAGCCTATATTGGGACTGCATACTAAACTCCCACCTCACTGTAACAGATCCCCTCTGCAGATCTTCCAAATTCCCCCTAGTGTCCCACAGTGGAAAGATCCAGAAGCCTCCAGCACTACTGCTGATTCAGAGATACCACCTTGCTGATACTGAGGTCCAGGTGGGGCTGGGGTTGGATCTGGAGTTGGGGTTGGGGCTGTGCTGGCATGGCTGGGAGCTGGGCTCCTACTCTGGTTCCACAGACCTTTTTTAACTGATCTTCCAAGTGCTCTTTGGTGTTTTGGGGCTGAAAGGTCTGGAAGCCACCAGTACTGCCACTAATTCGAAGTTTGAGCTGGAGCCAGGGCTGGAACTGGGGTTGCTCTGGCTCAGCCTGCACTGGGACTGCACCCTGGACTGTCACCTGGTGTCACAAACCTTTTTTGCTGAGCTTCTAAGTTGCCTTCGGTTGGAAAATCTATTCCATCTTTTAGGTCTACTGATGCTTTAATATTTGTTTTGAGTCATTATTTTAAAGAATTTGGAGGAGTTTGAGGGAGAGGTTGGGCAAGTTCCTGCCTTTACTCTGCCATCTTGACTTTGCCTTTTGATTTCCTTATTATAATTTTTAAGGAATTATTTTCTTCAATTAGCTTTTGTACCTCCTTTTCCATTTTACTAATTCTATTTTTTAAGGATGTGTTTTCATCAGAGGATTTTTCTTTTTTTTTTTTTTTGAATGTGGACAATTGTATTTTTTTTTAAGCAAACATGTTCTTTAGTCAAATTTTCTGCTTTCTCTTCCAAGTTGTTGACAGTCTTGCATAACATTCATTTCTTTCCCCAATTTTTCTTCCCTTATTTAATTTTTAAAATCCTTTTTGGAGCTCTTCCAAGGATTTTTGTCCTTGAAACTAATTCATATTCCCCTTTGAGGTTTCATATGTAATTATTATGACCACTTCTGATTTTGTATTTGTATTTTCCCTGTTGATAGAGTAGTTTTCTATGTTAGGGTTCTTTTCTGTTTATTTAATTCTTTTTTTCTTATTTTAAAAAAGTTGATTTGTCCCTAGGGAACTATATGCACTGTTCCAAGCTTCTTACATTGGAGGGGCCTGTCAATGACTTTCTGTTCTAAGGCCTGAGATATTGGTGGTTTATCCCCGCTCTGTGGTGACCTGGAGTAGCCCTGTCTATTGAGCCCTCGGTCTCAGTGTTGTGAAGGTAATAAATATTCATAAAATATTTAATAATAACAATAAACATATATGGTCCTATCGATGATCCCATTATCACTCTTCAGCATGCCTCCACATTGCTCAGCCTATAATGTTTGAATTATTATCTAGTACAGAAAAATGCCAAAATTGTCCATGGAATATCTTTTTTTTATTATAATTAGTAATCACTTTCTATTTATGCATAAACTTTCATATTTTTATTTTCTTCTTTTTTTTTCTTGACAATTTTCAGTGTAGTCTGATGATTTCATATGACATAAATAAGTTTAAGAAGAAACTAAAACCACAGGCAACATCAAACATTATTTAGACAATATCTGAAAATATATATGAGATTGCATGATCCTTTTTTTTCTCTTCCAATTACTCTTATCCAAATATCTTTATTGTCACATTTAATTCTTTAATATTCAAATACTTTTTTCAGGGTCTCCAACATTTTCTTAGGCTAAAATTTATTTGTTGCTAACATTTCAAGGCATTCTGAATACTCTGAAATTGCAAATCATTAATAAAGGAATTAAGTAAGTAAAACTTAAAAGCAGGCTATATGTGTCAGTTAGAAACTCTTACTGTATTTACTGTTAGCTAGTTGTCCATCTAATGGACCTGTGTTTTTTTTTTCCTACTTTAAGATGTTAGATTAAGTGTCAAATATTTATTCTGATGGTTACATTCAGAACTAAGGCTTGATTGGATTGATGAGCCAAGTAAAGGATATTTAGAACCCAAAGACTAAAGCGACCTTCTAAGAACTCCCAAGCAGTTAAGGTAGAGTTCAGTATCCAGAAACATTAACAGGGCTTTAGTCTGATAGGCAAAGATGACATTGTTAGATCTGTCACTAGAAAATTGACAGAAATTTGGAAAGAAATGTAGTCAGCATCAAATAAGTCTGAAACAATAATTTGCAATCCAGATATGGAGACTGAGGTCTAGGATCAGGATTTCAAATGTTTCAGATGTTCAGAAGTGGCAAATCAGGACCGAATCCTAGAAGAACCAGAGTTGTAGGCACTGAAGTGACTCAGGGTCCATGATATACTAAAAACAATGTCAGACTGAGAATTGGACATATTGATTCTAATAATTATTTTTATTATATGTTATATTACATTTATATGGAACTTGAGAGTTTGCAAAAATGATTCCTCATGTTAAAATGTGAAATACTATCAGTGTCATTGTACCCAGTTTTACAGGAAAGAAAAAAAAAAAACTCGAAGATTAATTTTCCATGGTTAGCAATTTGTAAACATCAGAACTAGAAACCGAACTCAGGACTTCTAATTCTATGTCCAGTTTAGTTTCTACTATGTAAGCTTGGCATTCTTTCTAAATTTGTCATTTAGTAGTATTTTAATAATAATTTCTCTAGACTTGTTTCCTCATCTGTCAACTGAGATTACTAAATTAAGATCGCTTTTCTTTTTTTTTTTTTGTTTATTTTTTTTAAAGCTTTCTGTTACAAATTTTTCCCTCCTTCCCCCCACCCCTCCTCTAGATGGCAGGAAGTCTAATACATGTTAATTATGTTAAAATACTTGACAGCTCAAATATGTGTATACATATTTACATAGTTATCTTGCTGTACAAGAAAACTCAGATCTATAAGAAAAAAAAATCTGAGAAGGAAAACATAAGGCAAGCAAATATCAATAGAGAGTGTGAAAATGCTATGTTGTGGTCCACCCTCAGATCCTATAGGCCTCTCCCTGGGTGTAGATGACTCTCTTCATCATTGAGCAACTGGAACTGGTTTGAAATATCTCATTGTTGAAGAGAACCATGTCCATCAGAATTAATGATCATATAGTATTGTTGTTGCCGTGTATAATGATCTCCCGGTTCTGCTGATTTCACTCAGCATCAATTCATGCAAGTCTCACCAGGCCTCTCTGAAATCATCCTGCTGGTCATTTCTTACAGAACAATAATATTCCATAACATTCATATACCATAATTTATTCAGCCACTCTCCAATTGATGGGCATCCATTCAGTTTCCAGTTTCTAGCCACTACAAAAAGGGCTGCCAGAAAAATTTTTGCACATGTGGGTCCCTTTCCTTCCTTTAAAATCTGTTTGGGATATAGGCCCAATAGAAACACTGCTGAGTCAGAGTATTAAGATCCCTTTTCTAAGATTCCATTTCTTCTAATATACTTTGATTTTATGATTAAACAAACAAACCAACAACAACAACAACAAAAAAAAACTACCTTACTATAACCACCATGTAAGGTCAAAACATAATGAATGTAAAATCTGACTTGAGAATAAGCTGCTTGAAATAAAGACACAGAGATCCTTAGATTTTCTCTGTCACATTCATTCCAGAGTTGTTGTACTCACAAAATAATGGAGCAGACAAATAGGATAGTCAATATTACCTATCTCTCATTTGCATATTTAGAAAATGTAAAATGTAATATTTTTAAGATACTACTCTTCAAGGGCTTTTTAGAAAGATTGATTTTAAATTCAGACATTTTAACATTTCAAATGAATGAAATAAGTATAAGGAAAGCATTGAAGAAATAACACAGGAAGATAAGTCATTTGTCATGGATAAAAGTGCCATTTCTTTTTTAAACTGACCTGTGACCTTGATGTGGTTATTTAAGTTTTATGTGATGATAGGATCATAAATATAAGGATAAATGGAACTTCAAGTGCCGTTCTTGTAGAACTTCCTGAAATTATAGTTGAAAATGTTTTGAGCCCCCAAAAGAGGCTAAAATATTATGTAAGTTCATTCTGTCATATCAGAGTTAGGATCTAAACTCTGCCTCAAAGTCCAAGTGTTCTGCATGCACTTTTTTTCTTAGCTTCAGATTTTTCATAAGAAAAATTAGGTCAATGGGATATTTTAACATGAAGTTTTTCTTTTTAATTTATAATGATTATCATTTGCTTTTTTTTTCTTATCCCCTAAAAAAGGATCAAAGAAACACGCACACACACACACACACATACACACACACACACACATATACAACAGCAATTGATTTTTAAAATCAAAGATGATAAAACAAAAGCGTGGAATTCCTGAAATACAGTGCAGGATATATATATATATATATTTATCATTTGTAATCATCTTAGACATAGTTCTTCCTCTGAATTCTGAAGAATATTTCTCAATCATATTAATTTTAATAAACTCAATTTTTTTTCTGAATATTTCTTGTTACTACTACTACTACTGATTTCAGTCTATGAAGTAAACAATTTTCTCCTCTGAAGATATAATACATTGGATATATTTCAACAGCTATCATTTTCTTTTCTGTTAATTGACACTTAGCCAAGTTTACATATTTAGCTCCTTCATCTACCCTCCTAATTGAATCGCTTCAGTCCTTTTATAATTGTAGTTGACCCTCTTTGAATTTCTTTAATTTGTCTGTTGAAGAACAGAGGGGGAAATTGATGCATTATATGTTAATTTTCCTTATCCTTTTAACTTCAAAATAAAATGATGAAATGGAAATTATGAAGTTATTCATGAAAATGGAAGTTATCTTGGTAAAGCTTTGGCAATCTGAAGGTATTTTGATTTTTTCATAAATTTACTATTAATATTTTAAGCCATCACATTAATAGCATGGAAGTTAAAAATCTTAAAAAACAATACAAATATAAATTCCAGGAATGTGTAAAGTATGTTTTGCATATAAAAGTATAGAAGAAGTATTTCTTTTTGCATGCTAGGAAGTGTCTAAATTTTAGTTTTATTGTTAGCATTTGATTATGATATTTCATTATTTGGTATGATTTCTTTGTTGACTTTAAGCTTTTTGTTTTGAATATAAAAAGGGGAGCTCATATCTTTAAAATGTGATTGTTTATTTCTAATGCGGAACAAGTAGATATTTTCCTCTTTTAATTATTTTTTCTTGAAAACACGTGTTTTTAAGGCTACCATTTTTAAATAGATATGAATAAACTAAAGAAAATTAGTGAAGTCATTTAGGCAACTTTGTCTTTTTAAAAAAAATTCTCAATTTTTAATCATTAAAGAGAACACAATATTAGACAATAATATTGGATTTTGTAAAAAAATTGTTTAGAAAAACTGAAAGTCTTTTTTTGATATAATATAAATGTGGTAAATAAAAGATATATGTGAATATTATCTATCTTCATTTTTATTCTGTCCAATAATTATTTATTTACCAAAAAATGATGTTCTTTCTAAAATGTTGAAGAATGGGGAAGCTATTTATTAACACCACAAAAATTATTAGGTTAATATACAAATTCATAGAGAATTGAATCTGTAGTGTTTTAGGTCTTTCTAAATCTGAAGAGACCACAGACTTTTAATTTGGAACCATGGTTCTAGACTTCTAATTACTATTTTATCATGTTAATACTAAATTTGAATAAGATTAATACTTTCCATAAAGCTCTTACTACTTATTTCAATAAGTAACCTACTTGCTAGTATTACCTCTTTCCTCAAATTATTGTATGCTTATTTGTATTTGCATAATAAACCCCTCCTCTCCAAATAGATTATAAACCTCTTCAGAGTATAGCAGTTTTCTCCTTTTTTCTGTTCTTTTCTTTTCTTTCTTTCTTTTTTTTTTTCAAGACAATTGGGATTAAATGACTTAACTAGGTTCACACAGGAAGTTTTGTGTCTGAGAATACATTTGAATTCAGGTCCTCCTGACTCCAGTGCCAGTGCTCTTATCCACTGCTTCATCTAACTGCCCCTTCTCTTTTCTTCTTTGTATTTATTGTGCCTAGCACAGTATCTTGTATAAGAGGCTAATAAATGTTTATTAGTTGCTATCTTTCTGCAAAGCAATGTGCTAGGAGTAGGGGCTAAGGATGGAGTGGCAATTAGAAACTTTTTTCTTTATAATCTAAATCTACTAGCAAGCACTTATTAAATTCTTACTATGTTCTAGGGATTATTTTTCTAAGTTTTAGAGATACAGAGAAATCTATAAAGACTTAGTTCCTTTTTTTCCCTCTTGCAGTATCATATATATATATATATATATATATATATATATACATATATATAATTTTATTACAGGTATTTGCAAAGAACAATTACGTAAACAGTTATATAGCTTATATGTCTCCTTGTGTATGCTTACATTGTTGAAATGCTTAAATTATATTATTATCATATTTTCCTACAAATTAATATTTTAGCCATTTGCTCCAGGTCTACAGTAGCCTATAAATTTAATTAGTTACTGTTATTGTAAATTTTCATTCTGCATTCATAATTCACCATGTAGAATAACTTTTTTTAATTGTTGTTGTTGTTTTGTTTTGTTTTGTTTTGTTTATTAAAGCTTTTTATTTGTGAAACATATGCATGGTTAATTTTTTAACATTGACCCTTGTAAAGCCTTCCGTTAGAAATTTTTCTCTCCTTCCCCCCACCCCTTCCTGATGGCAGGTAGAATGATGCATGTTAATTGTATTAAAACATATGTCAAATTTAATATATATGTATACATATTTATACAGTTATCTTGCTATACAAGAAAAATCGGATCTCTAAGGGGGGGGAACCTGAGAAGGAAAACAAAATGCAAGCAAACATCAACAGAAAGCATGAAAATTCTATGTTGTGATCAACACTCAGATCCCACAGGCCTCTCCCTGGTCATATATGGCTTTCTTCATCACTGAACAATTAGAACTGGTTTGAAACATTTCATTGTTGAAGAGAACCATGTCCATAAGAATTGATCATCATATAGTCTTGTTGTTGCCGTGTATAATGATCTCCTGGTTCTGCTTATTTCACTTAGCATCAATTCATGAAAGTCTCTCCAGGCTTCTCTGAAATCGTCCTGCTAGTCATTTCTTATAGAACGATAATATTCCATGACATTCATTTACCGTAATTTATTCAGCCATTCTCCAACTGATAGGCATCCATTCAGTTGCCAGTGTCTAGCCACTACAAAAAGAGCTGCCACAAACAATTTTTGCCCATGTGGGTCCCTTTCCTTCCTTTAAGATCTCTTTGGTATATAGGCCCAATAGAAACACTGCTGGATCAAAGGGTATGCACAGTTTGATAACTTTTTGAGCAGAAGTTTCAAATTGCTCTCCAGAATGGTTGGATCTGTTCACAATTCCACCAACAATATATCAGGGTCCATGTTTTCCCACATCCCCTCCAATATTCGTCATTATCTTTTCCTGTTATCTTAGCCAATCTGACAGGTATATGGTGGTATCTCAGAGTTGTCTAATTTACATTTCTCTGATCAATAGTGATTTGGAACACCTTTTCATATGACTAGAGATAATTTTAATTTCTTCATCTAAAAATTATCTGTTTATATCCTTTGATCATTTATCGATTGGAGAGAGGCTTGAATTCTTATAAATTTGAGTCAATTCTCTATATATTTTAGAAATGAGGCCTTTATCAGAACCTTTAAATTTAAAGATGATTTCCCAATTTATTGTTTCCCTCCTAATCTTGTCTGCATTAGTTTTGTTTGTACAAAAACTTTTTAACTTAATACAAGCAAAATTATCTATCTTTTGTTCAGTTAAGAGTTCCATTTCTTCTTTGTACACAAATCCCATCTTTCTCCACAGATCTGGGAGGTAAATTATCCTATGTCCCTCTAATTTGCTTATAATATCTTTCTTTATGTCTAAATCATGAACCCATTTAGAGCTTATCTTTGTATGTGGTGCTAGGTGTGGGTCAAGCCCTAATTTCTTCCATACTAGTTTCCAATTTTCTCAGCAGTTTTTGTGAAATAGTTAGTTCTTATCCCAATAGCTAGGGTCTTTGGGTTTCTCAAACATTAGATTACTGTAGTTATTGCCTATTTTGTCCTGTATCCTGTCCTATTCCATTGATTGACTACTCTATTTTTTTAGCCAGTACCAAATGGTTTTCATGACTACTGCTTTATAATATAGTTTTGGATGTGGCACTGTGAGGCCACCTTCATCAGGATTTTTTTTTCATTAATTCCCTTGAAATTCTTCATCATTTGTTCTTCCAGATGAACTTTGCTACTATTTTTTCTATATCTGTAAAATAATTTCTTGGGAGTTTGATTGTTATGACACTAAATAAGTAGATTAATTTTGGTAGTATTGTCATTTTTGTTGGTCGGTCTACCCATGAGCACTTGATATTTTTTCCAACTGATTAAGTTTAACTTTATTTGTGTGGAAAGTGTTTTGTAGTTTTGCTAGTATAGTTCCTGACTTTTCCTTGGCAGATAGATTCCCAAATATTTTATACAATTGAAAGTTACTGTGAATGGAATTTCTTTTTGTATCTCTTGCTGCTGAACTTTGTTGGTAATATATAAACATGCTGATGATTGATGTGGATTTATTTTGTAACCTGCAGCTTTGCTAAAGTTGTGAATTGTTTCTAGTAGTTTTTTAGTTGAGTGTCTAGGATTCTCTAAGTATACCATCATATCATCTGGAAAGAGTGATAATTTGATTTCCTCATGATCTCTCTAATTCCTTTAAACTCTTTTTCTTTTTTTACTGCCAAAGCTAACATTTCTAATACAATATTGAATAGTAATGGTGATAGTGGGTAGCCTTGTTTCACTCCTGATGCTATTGGGAATAGTTCTAGTTTGTCCCCATTACATGTGATGCTTGCTGATGGTTTTAAATAGATGATACTGATCATTTTAAGGATAAAGATGCGGTTCTTGCTCTCAGGACCTTACAACTAAGCAGTTATGCAAGATTTCACTCTAAGCTTGATTTTTGCCATTTTTAATCATGATAAACATATTCATCAATTTTAAGATGAAATAAAACTGATCAAGGAAATTATATAAATTATCCTACAGGAGATAGAGGACTTAGGGTATGAGTATATATGTGTTAGCCAACATCTCTCTGACAGTGCTGGAAAATATCCACAAAAAAGACCTGGAAAATTCCTTAATTAGGTTATAGGGAAATAACATTAGTACTATTCTTTTGCATTCTCTGGGGGAAAAATTATATAAGCTTTAGCTTTCTTTTTAGGAATCATTTATTCAATTTTTTTAACAACTAACAATGTGCTCTAAGGATTTAAATGGAACACACAGTACCTGTCTTCAAGTACCATTTCATATTTTAATAAACTATAAGCAAAAATAAAACAAAACAAAATCTCACTTGATTTTTCTATCCCTATATTTTCCCTATCTTTTCTCTCCTTTGTATTTATACTTCTTAGAAAAGTCATCTGAAATGTGTAATTCCACTCTCTTTTCTCCCACTTTCCTTTTAACTCCTTATAATTCAGCTACCGATATTATCATTTCCATCCAAAATTTAAATCGTGTGATCTTTTAATTGCCAATTCTAATGTCTTTTTTCTGTTCTCATTCTCCTTGACTTCTTTACAGTTTTTGACCCTGTTGATCATTCGCTTCTCATCGCTGCTCTTTTCTCCATATGTTTGTAAGATACCGCCTTCTGCTGGCTCTAATATTATGAATCTGATTACTCCTCTTGTCTCTGTTCCTAAGTCCTATTCCAGATCATGCCCTCTTACCATAGATATCTCTAAGAATTCTGCCTTGGACCCTCTTCTTTTCTTTTTATGCTGCTTCATTTGATGATTTCATGAGCTCCCAAGGATTTAATTATTATCTCTCTTGATGATACTCAAATTTACTTATCCTGCCCAAATTCGTCAAGCCAGATCTCCATTTGTTTCAAATATTTCAATCTAAATGTCCAGTAGACATTTAAAATTCAACATGAGAAAAACTAAACTCAAATATCTTCTCTCCCCAAATCCTCTCCTAACTTTACTTCTTTTTACTATAGAAGACAACAAAATCCTCTTAGTTCCTCATGGTTCCAAACCTGAAGTCACTTTCCTCCCGTTTATCATTTTCATCATCCAATCTGTTGCCAAGGTCTGTCAATTTTGCTTTTGCAACATTTTCCAAATATACTCCTTTCTCTCCTTTGATACTGTCAACATGTTGATGCAAATCTTCATCATTTCTTCCCTGGACAATTGTAATAGCCTGCAGGTGTATCTTCCTTCTTTACATTTCTCTGTCCCTCTAATCCATGCTGCTACTAAAATGATTTTCTTGGACTGCAGGTCTAACCAAGTCACTGCCCTACTCAATACACACCAGTGGTTTTATATGGCCTAAAGTAGCACATACTGACTTCATTATTAAAAATTTATCTTAATCTAGCCTCCTCCTACCTTTCTTATCTTTTTACTGCTTACTCTCTGACACAAACTCTTTAATCC
The DNA here is from genome assembly GCA_023553655.1 of Myrmecobius fasciatus. NCBI lineage: Eukaryota > Metazoa > Chordata > Mammalia > Dasyuromorphia > Myrmecobiidae > Myrmecobius > Myrmecobius fasciatus. The sequence goes on along the minus strand of JAJPUD010007172.1, from coordinate 2,935 downwards.
AGGGACCCTTGATTCCTAGTTATTCTATAAATAATATATTCAATCTCTTACTGCTCTTATTCTCTATTGCTGTCCCTTATATCTGGAATATTCTTTTTTCCTTTACCTCAAGAATCTGACTTCCTTCAATTCCTTAAAAAATCCTAGCTTCTACAAGAAGCTTTGCCAACTCCTCTTAATTCTAGTACTTTCCCTCATTTAATTATGTCCTGTTCATGTTGTTTAGAAATTGGTTTGCATGTATTTGTCTGTATTTTGTTTCCCCTACTAGATTATAAAACTTCTTCAGGGCAGGGATTGTCTCTTGTTTTGTATCCTCAATGCTAATCCAAAGAGACTGAAATATAGTAGGCACTTAATAAATATTTAATGATTAATTAATAAGTTAAAAGTCCTTCCTAATTGTTCCTAATTATATTTCTTCAATCATATTTTTCATTAACAGCCAGCGATTATAGGGATTCTGATTGCTTACTAAAATGAAACAAGTCAAATCACTAAGCGTTTACTAAGTGAATACTATGTGACAAGCACTGTGATAAACATGGGGGATACAAACAATAATAAAAAAAAGTCTCTGACCACGAAGAGTTCATGATCTAAACTGGATAGACAACATGCAAACAATACAAACAAGTATGTGGAGGATAAACCAGAGATAAATCACAGAATCTCAGTATCATGTTGAAAGAAGTTATTATATTGCTCATGCCATTTGATCCCCAAATCTTGTTCTTATGAATGTATCTCCCAAGAGTTTAAATGAAGAAAGAAAGTCCATATATGCACCTAAATATCTATAGTACCACTTTATATTAAGATCTTATTGATTGAGGAAATATCAAAACAAATTTTGGTAGATGGCTCAAATGATAAGGCTGAGAAATTCATAAAAAATTCAAAGATCTATATGAACTAAGGAAAAGTATATTTTAAAAACCCAGAAGAGTATGTATAACAACAATAATATAAACCAAATCAGCACTAAATGGTAGCTGAACTTTGATTAGTTGTAATGATCAATGTTGGATCCAGAGAGAAGAAGATAAAGTAAACCTCACTTCTTTAATTAGTGAGTAGGCAGATTAGATATATGGAATATTGCATATCCTGCCAGTTTCATTCCCTGTGTTAGTTTGTCCTGGTTAAATATTGTGTTACTATAGCTATTATTTTAATTTGGATATAGGACATGGGAATGAATTGGTAAATCTAGAAATGTTTGTGATTATGTAGCAGGAGAGTAGTTTTCACAAAGGAATATATATTCTATATATATATATATATTTATATATATATGTATTTAGAAAATATAATCACAAATATAAGAACTCACTACTCTCCACACAATTAGAAAATATAATCTCCCTCCCTCAAACCCTAACACCATCTCAGTCTCTGGAAAACAAAAGGGAATTAGCTCCTTAATTTCAATTCAGTTCCTCAAAAGCACAGTCTTATTTACAAATCCAAGACGCCCTCTGAGGCTTTAGTCCCATGAACTCTGTTTCTCTATGATTCCATGCTATCCTAGCTAACTATACCATCCTGACTGCAATTCTAACTCTAAAGTCATATGCCTGAGTTCTCTGAGATTCACCTCTAGCATTTGAAATTGAAGATAAATGACAAAGAAGAGAATCCAACACCTGTCAGTCCATTTTTCAAGATAGAGGCAAATAATAATATTAATAGTAAAATAAATAATGGAAGGCAATTTCCTCTCCTTTCACCAATTCAGTCCATGACATCCACAATAGTCAGAGAAGATGAGTCCAGGAAAAGCACACACCTGAATGATAGTAGAGCAGAGTAGGAAAGAAAAGACCCAGGCAGGCTACCTGTTGTAAAGGACAAAAAGATTCCATGTAAGCAAACTAGAAATATTTAAAAAACAGGTTAAAGGTGTATAAGGAAAAAGGAGGAAAATGTTGGTGTTTTTAAAATGAAACTTTTAGTTCAGTCTGACATTTTCATTCTTTCTGTTCCACATTATGGTTATTCCATCCTCCATGGCTTTGCTCATTGTGTTCAGTCCATCATTTCTTCATCTTCTCTTTATTAATGTCTCCACATTTATTCATCCTTTAAAAATAAGTTCCCTTTTAAACCACTCCATTAAGGCTTATCCAGCTATTCCATTCTGATGGCTCTTTTCCCTGAAGTCCCATTGCAAAGAGTCCCCTTCTAGAAAAAGAAATTGAACAAGCCATCAGTGAATTTCCTAAGAAAAAATGTCCAGGGCCAGATATATTTACAAGTGAATTCTACCAAGGATTTAAAGAACAATTGATTCCAAAACTAAGCTATCTGGAAAAATAGGTAAAGAAGGAGTCCTGCCAAATTCCTTCTATGACACAAATATAGTACTGATACCTAAATCAGGAAGAGCCAAAACAGAGAAAGAAAATTATAGTCCTATCTCCCTAATTAATATTGATGCAATAAAATAAACACAGTAAAATATTAGCAAAAAGATTACAGCAACTTATCAGCAGGATAATAATGACCAAGTGTGATTTAAACCAGAAATTTAGAACTGGTTCAATATCAGGAAAACTATTCCCATAATCTACCATATCAATAACAAAACTAATTGAAATAACATAATAATCTCGGTAGATGCAGAGAAAGCTTTTGACAAAATACAGAACATTACTGTTCAGAACACTAGAGAGCCTAGGAATAAAGGGAGCTTTTCAGTAAACTAATGAGTATCTATCTAAAACCTACAGCAAGCATTATTTGTAACGTGAAGAAGCTGGACACATTCTCAATAAAAATAGGTCTGCAATAAGGAATTCCATTATGATCACTATTATTTAATATTGTACTAGAAATGTTAGCTTTAACAATAAGTAAAGAAAAAGTATTTTTTTAAATTTTATTTGCATAACATATGTGTGGGTAATTCTTCAACAATAACCCTTACATA